>VYZQ01021459.1:0-18393 GCA_013400655.1 Mystacornis crossleyi
CAGGACCAAGATGCTCATATGAGCTCTGTTGTCTGGTTCCAGAGCTCTCCAGGCTTGCCTGAGAGGGTCGTGTTTGGAAGGGGAAGAGACTGAGTTAAGGGAAGTTTCGGAGCGAGAAGGGAGGCTTCTGCTACCAAAGCTGCGGTAGCTCTGTCCTGCCTAGTGATGCGAGCATGCTGTTATGTCCAGGTCATGTTTCTCTTAAGCCTGAATTCTGACAGCATTAGGCATCCTTTTCTGGTATAGCTTTATTAGGAAGGCCTAGAGTCACTATTGTTTTTTGTTCTGTGAACAACTAGCCTTGGTCAGTTGCTCCTGACTTTTTTTCACGGTCGAGACACAGCTACACACCTTCTCTTCCTTCTTGTTTGTGTTGTTCTCCTTGCCACAGCTCCCCCCAGCGTGGTTCCTGCTGTCTGGGTTGTGATTGAGCCTTACTGGCTGGGGCCTGGCCACCGAGGTCGGGACTGGGAACCAAATCTGATCTTGTGGATTCCCACCGTTGTTCTGTTCTTGAGACCTCAATACTTCTAAAACAAGTGAAGAGACATTTGAGACGTGATAGCAGTGTAAAGTTACAGTAGTGTGGGCAATTCTCTGAATTCACATGTAATTCCCAAAAGGCAGAAATAGGGGAGGGACCTTTCTTTGCTTCATCTCAAACCCCATAGACCCACCAGAGAGAACTTCTGAGGATAATCCAGTACCCGCTCTAGTGCTCATTTCCTTTGACTTCACACAGATTGTTGTCCTCTCTGTAGCTTAATTTTCTGCTGGTGCACTGGGAATAACCCCTCCCTATTTTAGTACAGTGCTATATCAAGGTATAGGATGATTTTAGGTTTGGATATTAGAACAATAAGTACCATAAGTACTTTAGAGTTGTGACTTCTGGATACTTAAAATGTCAAAAGTTTTATTTTAAAGGTATGCAGCTCTTCTGTTATCTGCCATTCTTGATCATGGTCTGGAAAATGAAGTTAGTCTGTTTTGCTTCAGAATTGTTAACAGATGTACCTGTAATGAGTTTCTGTTGGTAACTTGGATCGGTAAATATCCTGTTTAATTGCTAATCCCATTCATAAACAGAGTTAAAAAAGACTTTAATTCCTCTTTGTGGATCCCGGCCTTTTTGTCTGTCATTAATGTAAAACCAATTATGTCTTGGTAGTGAATATCTTGTGCATTTTAACGCACAGCCCTTAATCACATAGTTTCCTTTATGAGGAGAGCTGTGAATGGATTGAGTCCCGTAGTTCACAGTTGGCTCCTGCAGCTCACTGTGGCAGACGATCTATAAATAGACCTGCAGTGGCAGAGTAGGGGTTTAGGCATTTGCATTGCGTGTACTGTCTTGGGTTTATTTCCTGTGTTTTGATGATGGATGACAGATGCAATTCAAATCTTTATGGTGCCTGGAGCATGTCTGTTTTGATCTTTTAAAAGAATAAAGGTGATGTTGGTCCCCACAGTTCGACTGTGCAGATCAGGTCACTGCTCTAAAAGTGAAGAATATTTTTACCTGGTTTCTTTGGCTTTGACAGCAGGCTTTGGGTAGTTGGCCTCAGCATTTGCTTTGCAACATCCATTAGTTTTCCATGGGGCCTGTCTGTGTGGATGGTTTGCTAACAGAAAGAGGAAAAAGGAATAGCTGAATGATTATGGAATTACAGATCTTGGGAATAGAGGGAGCAGGGGTTAGTTCCAAAACTTGTGATGGAAAACAAAAGTAACGCTGGATTGCTAGGTAGCAGCACTCTTTAAAATTACATTTACTCTAGGATGCAGGCAAGGTCAGAATGGTACCTTGACTGTTGTTTAGGGTATACGCCACTGATAAGAACTTGGTCAGAGCTGTTGCACTGCCTTCTGCAGTGTTCAGATGCCGACCTTTTCAATGCTCCTATGGCAGTATTAGTAGTGTAGATTCACGCAGACCATTCTTGTGAAGCACAGCACTGTTTTTGCTGAAATGACAAGAGATCCTTCCCTTGTCCAAATCTCCTGGTGTTTCTTTGTAGATACTGTCACCACATAAGTCTGGGTTGGCAGTGGAAGGAGTCCCACTCTTGAGTTGTGCCACATTCTGTTGCAGCAGTGTTCATTTGCCTTCAGGTTGAGCTGGACCAAGAAACTGAGCTCGCTGAAAACTGTGAATGATATACATAAGTGCTAAAGCCAGTATAACGGAGATGATGGAAGTGTGTGTTGGGGGGACACAGGGCTGCCTTTCTTGGTACTGTGTGCCCTGATGTTCATTCAAAGTGAATATGTAATCTTGTCCTCCTTATCTAGCAGATGTCCTTGCTTTGTATCAGTTTCCTGAGGTGGTCTGCTCATGTGTTTGTATGCATTTGATGAAAATACTGTACACGTATTTTTTGTATTTTCCAATTTTATTAGCTGGGATAAAATTTTTCAGAATTTCTCCATTCAAAAGCTGCTCAAGATTGCATTAAATATAAGTTAGTTCTTTAATATCAAGGAAAACCAGTGGTGATAGCTATAGCACTTGAAAATGGTGCAGTGGGTAAATAACTTCCAGACATTTATAACTGGTGAAGGATTTCTTTGTTGTGCAGTGTTGGAATTTGATATCGGTCTTTTGCATTGAATGGGGTAAGGCTGGAGGGCCCTTGAGAAGAGTGTTTGCAGTAGAAGTTTACTGCATGCTCAAAAGTAATTCAGTGAAGTAGAAATAGGGTCATTTTAGTGAATATTTGATGAACAAATTCCTCACCCTTTTCTGAATCTTACTTTGAGCTCTTGCCTGAGGTCTGTGATAACTTTTAACAGATAAGTGGAGAGGGGCAAAGTGTCTCTGACTGTGATTTTCGTGAGATAGAGCCACTACTAGAAATTAGGGGCAGCAGGGTAGAAACAGCCAGAGATTCCTCTGCATGGTTCTTTATTGCTGCTGTGGTGCAGCTAGGAGTGGTCAGTGTTATATCAATAGTTGCCTTTGTGTTAGGCCTCTCATTTTAGGATAGTGTCTGTTTAAATACTGCTCTTGCCTAGCATGAAAAACGTGGAAATTAATCCTGCTTGAGCAGGAGATTGGACTAGATGACCTCCGAAAGTCCCTTCAAAGATAAATCCTTGGTCAGGAGTGTATTAGTGACTAAGTACTAAGCAAGTGGTGGTGTTTTGCCTGTCCAGGGTACTTTGGAGTGCACTCCTGCCTGTATCACTTGGGCAGTACCAACGGCAGACTTCTGGGAATTCCTACAAATTTTCCTGTGCCTGAAGGTTACGGCGTTACTCTTCCCATACACCTCTGAGCACTGAAACCTGATGACCTGGGGGGAGCTACCTTCAGAAGCAAACTTGGATCATATGCATTCCCTGTGCCTAAGTGCAGCTTCCACTGAGCCTTTTTAAGGCCCACTGGTGTGAGGCAACGTGTGCCGGGGAAGAGAAAAGTGCCGGGGGCACTGGGACCAGTGGCTGTCATCAATTTATAGTGGCTCTTCAATTTGGCACCAACTTGGAGTGTTCGTGTGGCAGCACCAAGCGTGGCAGAGTGAACGGCTTCTGTGCCCTTCGAAGTTTAGTTGTTCAGTAATTAGCAACTCCACAGGGGGAAAATGAAGGCAGGAGAGATGAAGTTCATAGCCACAGAGGGATCAAATTAGGACTGGGTTTGGTTGAGGAGCACCTGGAGACAGACCCAGACTATTGGCTGTTCCTTTCCAGAAAGGAAACTGTCATGTTACAGTAGCTGAAGTTGTGATTCACTCTTTGTGAACACCCTTGCACCCTTGAATGCTGTTCTTCATGCCATAGATGCATTCTTATTTTCCCTCCACCCTGAACCTTCCTGCTAATTGGAAACATCCCCCCTGTTTACTCAGTTGCGAACAGGATGGTTCATACCAAATAATCGATCATGTGAAATTTCTTAGCTTGTGACACATCTTAATGTGCTGAGGAATAATTCTTAGCTAAGAAGGGGATATTGAGTCATCTGGAAAAATAAACAGTCCTTGGACACTTAATGCTGTTGATGCTTCTGCTGGTAGTTTTGTAACTTCAAACCTTCACTGCTGCCACAGGGTAGAAACAGTAACTTCTCCCAAGAGTGATGAGTTCAGAGTTTAGGCAGCACTTAAGCACATTTTAGATGTGCTTTAAGCACATCTGGCTATGCTGGTCCTGATGTTGCTGTTCTTTTGACACCTGTGCCTGCCTTGTCATGAGCCCGCAGACCTCTCCTATTGGTCTTATGTAGTGGTAAGGATGAGCAGACTCACCTTCTCCAGCCACCAAGGCTCTCATTCCTGCCAGGAAAATAGAGATGGGGATGACAGTGGCATCTGGACTCCCCAAGAAGTGTCCATCAAAGACAACAGAGAGGCCAACTTGCTGCTGCGTGTTTGGGTTTTGTAGAGGGATCCAAAGGCTCGTTGTGATTCTGGAGGAAGTAGGAGCATTTTTACCCACAGAGTTTGAATTTCACATGGGGAGACAGCGCACCTGCATGCAGAACAGGACACAGGCAGACGGTGGCTTAAAGCAAGTCAACATAGTTGGACTTGCTTAGAAATCTGAGCAGCAGCAAGGCCAGGTATAGGACCTTGATTGCCAGCAGCACTGTAAATGCCATAGGGCCTTGCTGTCTTTAGGATCACACAGCTAGGTAAGGAAATGTGGCATAAACACAGCGTTTTTGGAGTCTCATTTCAGAGAGGAGACAGTGTGGGCAAGCCCTCGACTCATTTGATGATCATCTACCCCACAGAAAAGTGGTTTTTTTTTAGTAAATAAATGTATGCTTTGATTGTTGGCTGTTCTCTTCCAAACCTGCCTGTATGACAGAGTTGGTTTGCCACCAGTGCTTTGCTCAGGTAGCACTGCTCGAAACTGCTGTGGTGCACATGTCCTGTGCTTCTCACTGTGCTCTCAGGTAACACTTGCTCTGTAGAACAACTGCAAACCCTAAAACTTACATACATCTCCAAGTAAGTCAACATATTGGAGAAAAAAGAATAATAGGGAGTGAAGATTTAGGCTGGACTTTACTTAGTTGTAACACGAGCTGCAGCATTGTCTGTCAGAAGGCTCTGTGTTTTTTCTCCCTAGAGAAGTTCAATCAGCTTTGTTTTCAAAATAAAAGTTAAAAAAATGGCTTTACAGTGTATTACTGTAGTTTGGCCCCAAACTCATCGGAGCTGTCAGAGAGAGAGATGAGGTCAATGGATTTTTAGTGTTCACTTTAGAAAGGAGAGAAGCAGAGCATGTGTTGGTTACGCTGCCAAGGTCACAGCAAGCAGTGTCACATGGCAGTAGTTGCAGTCAGGTGGAAAGTCTTAGCTGTACCTGAGCTGGCCCGAAAGAGGACTAGGTCTAGGTCTGTGTTGTGTCCTCCTTTCAGTTGGATCTGGTGGCATAAGCACCTGGGTCATCACTCCCTAATGATGCTTGGGAAAGTGATGTGGGTTCAGATAAGCCTTTGTGACTGCGCATGCAAGTTGGTCCCCATCAGTCTGACAGAATGAGGTTAGGAAACCGCCACAGACGTGGGCAGGGAAGAGGGTGTGGTTCTCAGTCGGAGGTTACCCTTGTAACCCAGCTCTGCTGCAGTCAGGGTGGTTTACAGTGTACAGCAGCGTTGAGCCAGCACCATAAACTTGCAGGGAACTCCTTGGGCAGCCTGAACAGGGCAAGATTGGCAGCGGTGTAACTGTGGTCTCTAAATAGGCTGCTTAACACCTTTGTGTGCTAAGGAGAGCGAGCTCTCACCAATGGAGCTCTGACTTGTTTCTTGTCTGGCAAATTGTTTCCTGAAGCTGTGATGCCAGTCTGTAGATTATTTGGCTTTTTGCTTGGTTTTGTAGGTAACCTTGGTAGCTTTTACAGGTCACCGCGGTGGCTTTTTCTGGGCACTGCAGCCTCCAAACCAGTTCATATCTGAAATTCTCAAACCTGTTTCTTGTTACATGATTCACAGTGCATGCAGAAGGGTCCTTACCTCTGTGTGAAGGAAACTGCAATGCAGTGATACTGAACCCAGCTTTGTAGTATACGTGTCTGAATTACATTGCCTCCTGAATTCAGGCAGGGGTTGTAGATCTGCTTTGTAGTGTGCTGCAGATGCTGTTACCGCCCTGTGTCCTGTGGATTCCAGCATCTAAATACTTGCTGAGGCCCTAGTGTGTGATTCATGTGAAGGAAAGAAAGCAAACCAAATTCTGTCCATTTTCCAGGGTTAATAATTATTTTGTTTCTTATGCAGGGTTGGTTACCAAATGGCTCTCTTGAATAGAAGATTTGGTTTATCTTTAACCCACCTAAGCAGTGCAGTGATCCAACGACAGTTCAGGTAATTTTCAAATTTTGCTTTTGTTTTCTTCAGAATGTTTCATGATTGAAAGAGATGCTGTTAAGTAGATCAAGAATAAGATACAGCATTTGTAATTCAAAAGGATAATATAATTCAGAAAAAAATCTCACAATTGTCCTTTAATAGGTTGAAAAGTGAGCCCAGACAATCCATTTGCAGGTTCCTGGCAGTCTGAACTCTGCATTGTCATATGTGTGTAAGGAGGCTTTTAGGTCTTTGACAACAATGCGTGGGCCTGCAAGTAG
Organism: Mystacornis crossleyi; assembly: GCA_013400655.1. Classification (NCBI taxonomy): domain Eukaryota; kingdom Metazoa; phylum Chordata; class Aves; order Passeriformes; family Timaliidae; genus Mystacornis; species Mystacornis crossleyi. The sequence continues at coordinate 6,589 of VYZQ01021459.1, forward strand.
AAGTTGAAAGTGTCTGTGTTTCTCATGCAAGTGCAAAAAAACCAGTAGTGGGCCCCTGCTGATGCAGAGCCAATTATAATGCTTAAAATTATTCAAGAGTTTATAATTTAAGTTATTTAGAAAAAAATAATCTGAAAAATTACTTTCTCATACTTTAACAGTGTCTATTTTGTTATTTTTCTTTTGTTTCTTGTTCCAGGCTCTAGGCATTTAAAATTTTAGATTTATGGACTTCATATTTTACAATGCCTTGCACAAAGCTTAGAGCTTAATCTCATAGTACACTGTGCCAATATGGGGAATCTCTATAACTCTTTGAAGGGTCAGGGTTTCAGTTTAAAGGATGAGAATAGTCTTTCCCAGGACTATGGTCTAGAGTGGGGATTAAGACAATGCTCAGGGCTAGGCTGTGTGATAGTCCTGGGAGCTGTCTCGAGGAGGTATCCAGGTCGTCCTGGCTTTCTCTGTAAGTGGGCTGTATGAGAGCATTGGCCAGTATACATTTAAAGCATAGACAAGTGACAACAAGAGGGAGGTGAAGTCCAGTCCACAGAGGTGAGCAGAACTTCAGAAGTCTTAATGGGGAGACCTTCTCTTTGTGGGGTATTGCTCCAAGACTGTGGCAGAAATGAAGAAAAAGGGAAAGAAAAAGTTCTCCCAGTGCAGTCATTCTTGTCTAGTGATTCCTGGACAGTCACATGTATATCTGTTTGCTTCCTGTGACAACACTTCCCTTTTTTTAGCCTCCTGCCTTCCCTGTTGTGCAGCCACAGATGGTGGGCAGAGGAGAGAGAGTGTCGTGTGCCACGGTCCCTGCCAGAGGATGGGATAGGAGAGGGTGGCTGCTTGCAGAGATTGGTGACTTCTGAGAGAGGAAAGCTAAAGTAGGCCTCTGCTGTGGGAAACAGGTCTTGAAAGGCAGTGCTTGACCTCTGGAGCCGTTGGACTAATGCAGACTGACTCCGCCAGCCTTCCTTCACCTCGTGTAAAAATACCTGCTTCAACTGATGTCCATCCACACCACATTTGGTGTGCGCGCTTATCTTTTAGGTAACTTTGCAAATACTGCCCCTTCCTCTTCAGGAAGGGATGGTGCTCCCTATTTACTGTACATGCTTCTGCTCTGAAAAACAAGATGAATGGTTAGGTTGCTTCTATATGCTGTCACTGAGTAGTTCAGCTGGCAGCAGGTTGGCACTCCTGCAGCTCTGGCCAGCATGTTTCTAGTACCTCACAGCAAGGCAGTTTAGCAGCAGAAGGGATCTTCCTGCTTTTCCAATGGTCTGTGTTTGGGTGTCCTTTGAAGACAAGCAACAACTTGCTTGAGTTTGAGCTCACTGAATAAAAGAATAATCGTTTCTGTAAGGGAGTATGTTCCTGCTGTTCCCAAGTACATTCAGACTCAGACCTAACAACTGAGTATGGTGCAGTTTATTTATGTTGTTTCTTAGTCCCACAAAGCAAACATACAGAAAAGACTGTGTCTCTCTGGATTCCTTCAGCATGGGGAAGGTGGTGATCTCTTAGATTCTAGTTGGGTACAGTTTAGCACGGCCAGAGCAGGACCTCAGAGGTCTTACTGAGAGCAGAATAACTGGGGAACTCACGGACTTCACTGAAAGGAAGGTTGGTCATGAAAGTCCTTATTGCTGGGGACTGTGTGCAAGATTGAAAGAGCTTGACTTAAGTCTTAGCTTCCTGCAGGCTGTTTGAAACAGAAGCAAGCACATTTTTTGCTTGTAAATTCAGGTTGGATCATCTGCAGTTGCTAAAAAGCCCATGGAATGCAAGCCACTCTTCACACCATCTTTTAGCTGCGTTTCGGAGTAGAAAGGTCGTTTTATGTTTGACATTAAGTGAAGAGTGGGCAAAGCCCAAAGTAGCATCTGGCTTTCAAAGAGCACATTGAACGCAGTCAGCGTGTCACCCATATGGTATGTATTTGTTGCTGGCGCCTTCCGAGTGGTTTGTGTAACGACAAGATTCTGTGCCGGGTTTGCCTTTGCTCCCCAAGGATTATTGCGGAGTTCTGTCTCTCATTCTCTCCTGTCTTTTGGTAGCATCACTGGAGCATGCCAAGCAATACAGAAACTAACCCGCGTGCGAGTGGTGGACAACAGCACCTTGGGGAACACGCCGTACCACCGGCCACCAAAATGTATCCACGTGTATAACAAGACTGGAGTTGGCAAAGTCGGAGATAAGATCCTCCTGGCTATCAAAGGAGAAAAGAAGAAGGCTTTAATTGTAGGGCACAAGATGCCTGGCCCCACCATGACGCCTAGATTTGATTCCAACAACGTGGTACTCATAGAAGATAATGGAAATCCAATAGGGACTAGAATAAAAACACCAATACCCTATACACTGCGGAGAAGAGAAGGCGAGTTCTCCAAAGTATTGGCCATTGCCCGCAACTTTGTATGAATGTTAAGAGAAATCTTCAGCAATCCTTTATATCCTTTCATACAGTAGCTGTTCCTTGGTCCTTTTCCAGAAACTGGTGAAACATGAAAAAGTTGATGCTCATCAAGAATCTCTCCTCCCTTTTAAGAATTTCAAGCAACTAATTAAATATAGAAATAGATTGTTTTTCTCCAAAAGAAGGTTGATTTATTTCACAGAACATCTGCAGTATGTTTGGGAAATGGTCCTTCACCCTTACTCCTCCTGTGGTGTTAATCTGGTCTGTCATCATTAAAATGAGAACACGAAAATCCTTGTCCTATATTGCTTATGCTCTCTTTTCCCTATTTCTGCCTTTCCCAGTTTCCCAGGAGCAAGAGTCAGTCCCTGGCCCAATGACACTGGCATCTATAAAATGGATTCACAAGTAATAGCCTAGGAGAGGTACACAATGAACTGTGGGTGCCTTGGGCACGTTCAGTAAAAAGACTAATTTCTGTCTTTGCCTAGGAGAGGTATTCAGGAGCAATCAGAATCAGGAGGGCATGGTGGCCTGCAACTTTAGTGGTGTGTGCTTGAACAGGGAATACCAGGGACTGGGAAGCAGAAGTAGGGAGGGTGGCTGAAGGGGGAACTGAGATGCATCCTCTGCTCTCCACCTGACCAGCCTTTGAAAATTGTGTTCTCCAATTAATGCAAGAGCTGGGTTCAGACTGAAAGATACACAGAAAGAAGCTTCCTTTTGGACTGCTTCTTGGGACCATTGTTGGACATTGTCTTTGGTGGGCTATTGGTGAGGCTGGCTGTTGTCCAGTTTCCTAAGCTTAGGCACAGCAATGGCAAATGCTACTGCGTTGCTTTCAGGACCATTTGGGATCCAGGAGCCAAAGAGCTGCTTTTCTATGGACCTGAGCAGAGAAACTTGGTGCTCATGGCCGGTGAAGGGACATCAGTGCAGAGCACTCCTAGACACAGCAGTGCTGGGGAAGAGGGTGCAAGGGGTGCAGTCAGCAGGAGTCTGGCCAGCTTCAGGCCCTTCAGCCAATTCCTCACAGGTCTGGTGGCAGTGGTGGCTGGCTGCTCCTTGCCCTTCTGCCTCGCCTTCCTGTTGTGCTGGGAAAGCTCCTTATTCTGGCTCTGCATCGTCTCAGCGTGAAGATCTAAAGAATGCAGTGCTGAGCTATTGCACACTCCAGTTACTCCTTGCAGATGTATCTGCCTTATGGTCTTCACTTTGAAATCCACAGTCCCTGGAAAAAGTGAGCCCTGGATCCCCTCAAACTCCATTACTCCAGGTAATGCAAAAGATTATACTATAGGATTAATTTCAGTATTAACCTTTAAGTAATGGCACTGTCCCACTAACTAAAACTTCCCTGTGAACTCAGTTCTGTGGGAAAGCAGAATCATCCACTGCTGGCAGCATGTTCCTTGTTTGCTGTTGTCTGTGGGCCAGGAAGTGTTGGGTCTGCTGCTCCAAGTCTGAGTCCCATGGGCATTGCCTTTAAGCCCTGGGCCTGTCTCCTCCATAGGTGTCTGCCCAATAGCACAGCAGCAGAGCAGAAGTCAGTGTTTCCAGTCTGTCTGAGTGCAGTCAACTTCCAGGAGGAGCTCTGTGTGCTCGGAGATGTTAATGCCGTTTTGCTAAGTGAGACAGTGAGCAAACTCTGCGTGGCAGTTACGGTGATAAGTGTGACTGGCCTCCCTCCCTTGGGTGGGGTTTGCTTCTTGTCACAAGGGCATGGCACAGCCTGACATCTCAGACATTGTCCGTCGCCTTATCTTCCTGGTTAAATTTGTTTCTGGATCATATTTTGTGTAGAAAAAGGGTATATGCTTTTATGCATTTTTAGGGAAAGTGTTTATGCTACTCAATAGCTCTGCGGTCTTGCTTTAGAAAACCTTCTGCAACCTTTGAAACTCCTCCAACCCTGATAAACACATAAACAAATACTTCCATAATTTTTTTAATAAATCATACGCCAATTGACAAGTCTGTCCTGGCCTTCCTCAATGTAAATCTTTTTGAGAACGGAAGAGGAAGATGGCTTCTACGAACACAGTGCTGGAAAATAGAATTTGAAATGACACTTGTACGGAGTATTTTGTTTCCGTGCGCAGGCTGTGGGTAGNCCCTGCTGCTCTGGGTGCAGAACCTGTGCAGGCAGGGGCAGAGGAATGGCGCCTTTCCCAGCCTGATGTGGGTTCTCCAGGCTCTCCGGCTTTTCCTTTGAGTAGGCCCTGCTCAAGGATCCTCATTTCCAGGTCCCCTCTTTTGTTTTGGCACAGGGTATAATACCTGCTTGCTCTCAACTTCCAGGCTGCACTCTGCTCAGTTCCAGAGCCTTCTGAGCAGCCAGTGGTGACCTGGGAGCAGCTGCTGGTTTTCCTGGGCTCTGGCTTGTGGCATCCTTCTTTGGGATCCATCAAGGCTTAACTCTCTCCAAATGGGAGGCTTTTCCTTTTGCATCCATCCTACTATGAAAGTAGATGTCATTTCCTCTCTGTGTAGCAGTTCTTCCTGCAGGTCCTTTTCTTAAAGGATGGCTGCAGGCAGGTGGAATGATTCCCTAAGAGGAGGGCAGGAAAACCAAAGGGCTTCCTATCTCGGCTGCTGCCAGAAGGTTATTCTCTCCCCTGATCCCTGTTTATTATTCTGCCATTTTATATTGTAAATGAAAAAATTTCCAGTGTGACACATGATTAGGGTCTTCTTCCTGGGGTCTTATTGCCTCATTACAAATGTGCCCCCTGGTCAGTTCCAACTATGTCCTTGGGTTAGTGTACATTCCCGTGTGTTTGGATATAGGATTTGTGTCAACTAAGCTCCCAAGAGGGTGCCTGTTTGTCTGGCGATGGTGGGGACTTTGTGCCCAGACATTCTTCCATGGGAGTTGGGGAAGAGGTGTCTGTTTTTTAGGGCATCCTGCATGGGTAGGGAGAGATGGCCTCTGGGAAGATGGCTTGCCAACGAAAGACATGTGACGAGGCTTTCTGGATGAGGGCTGGGGTCTGGAAAAAGACAGGCGAGCACTGGGGATTTACTGGCCGTGAGAAGAGGTGTCCTCGAAAGGAAGCGGGCGAGACAGATTATCGTGGAAGGATGCAGCAGGGAGCTGATGTCTTCCATCTGCTTGGAGACTGAGGCTGGGAGACAGGCAGCCCCGTCTCGTGGCGCTGTGCCAGCAGGGTGGATGGACCCCAGAGCTGGGGGAGGCAGCTGGTGGCTTTGGGGGCTGGGAGGAGGGGGAGAGAGCCGAAACCTCAGCCGAACATGGGGTCATGCAGCCGGAGCCCGGACGCCTCGCTCGGCTGGCGGGGCTGAGGGCCGCGAGCTGCACATCCCCAAGCGGGAGGCTAGATGGCAATGTGGCCGTGATGGTGTGCCCGGCAGCCTGCCCCGCGCTCGGCGGGCCCCTGAGCCCGGCTGACGACACTAAATTGCCGCACACAAAATCTGCCTTGGTCAGCACGGCCCCCAGCCGCCCGGCCGGCCGCAGCAGGGCAGCGCAGCTCCGGCCGGCCGCGGGAAGGTTCTAGGGGAACCGAGCCTGACCTGGTCCCTCGGGGAAAGACCCGGGGAGAGCCAGGGAACTCTGACTGCGCCTGAGCCCTGTCTTCGCGGAACGCTGTTGAGTGACCAGGGGCGTCAGGGTCAGCTTTAACCTTTCGGCGAGGGCGTGCTGGGCTAGGAAAATCACCAGGAAGATCGGTCTACAAAGCAGCATTCTGACTCCCCTGGGGCTAATAGCTGGTTGGGAAGAGGAGGGACAGCAGCGGGATGCTGGCTCATGGGTTGCAGGGGGCTGCAGAACAGGAGTCAGGGATGGGCAGCAGGGAGGCACAGGCTGGCTCTCTTGTGGAGCCCCAAGCTGGGCCACTCTCCTGATGCAAAACAACTCCTCAGAATGTATTGTCTGTCACGCCTTGCCAGGGTCTTTCATCTAGAGGCAGATGCCAAATCTCTTTCCCTGAGGGAAAGGCATGCCTCAGGTTTGCAGGCTGAGCAGCATTTTCCACCCAGCTGCACACAGAAGCAGTGGCAGGACCCTGCTGAACCTCTCTGATGAGATGGGTGAGGCCTGGTGACGGGTCATTTTTTAAAGTGTCTGCATCTCATCTGAATGGGGCTGTGCTGTTTAGCAAAGACGACCCAGGAAGAGCAAAGAGGACAGGGAAACAGCTGGACACTTTTTTATATCCTGCAGCTACTGTTCAAGATAGACAAGGGAAGGGGAGAGTGTCCATCAGGGAAACTCTGTGGGCTGGACACTTGCACTGGCAAACACAGAGGGGCTGGAGGGGCCAAAGAGTTGGGAGTGAGGGAAGGGGGATGGAGTTGGCACTGCTGCCGGGGCAGAATCCCAAGGTTGAAGCTTGTGTAGTCGCTGTCCAAAGGGGTGTCCCCTGAGTGCGTCAGCACCAACTACAGCCTTGCCAACTCATTTTCCAAGTAGTTTCTTCTGTTCTACAGCATAAGAAATGGGGTGGTGAATGACACTGAATCTAGTCTGAATGCTGTTGCTGTGGTGGAGCCTCAAGTGAGCATGCCAGGCTGGTCAGCTTATCTCAGAAGCTGTCAGGGATAGAGGGTGGAAATTTTCCTAGGCCTGTTGCAAATGCATCCTCTAACAAGACAAGAGAGTTGGAAAGCTCAGGAGCGTCTAGCCTGGAAAGAAGAAAGGTTAATGAGGGCTCATGACAGAAGGATAAAAAGAAGGATGTGGAGGAAACACATCAGGCACATCCATTCACCCTCTCTGAGAGTGCAGTAGAGACAGTATTCAATCAAACAGACTGTCAGAGGAAATAAAATTACCTTTTTTTCATTTTTCCTTTCACCCAAAACACAGGTTGCCTCATGAAATTCATTTCTCCAGGGCTTCACTGCTCTGGATGCTCATGTCCATGCTGGCTACAGTGAGTGTGCTCAGTGTGAACAGTACACACACCCTCCCCAGAAGACTGGGAAGTGATGTACCCAGTTATTGTGGCATAGACACCAAAGACAGGCTGTCCCTTGGGCCTTGGAAATATGAGCTTGCTTTGCAAATGTCTGAAGGCTGTAAACTCCATGAACCCAATGCAGTTCTTTAAAAATAAACATGCAAGCCCCAAGGTACATCATGGCCTAAGGCAGAGCCTGTGAAGAACATCCAAGGTCTTTTGGTACAAGGCTGTACCCCAGATCCTGCTCACTCTCTAGCTCAAATGAGCTGCTCTTCATAGCTATGAGTGTGGAGTGTGAGGGGCACTGGTGAGTATTCCCCGGGGCCAAGGCCAGGACGTGGACAAAAGTGTCTTCCTCTAATGGCCCCCAGTTGTGACTGTGGCACCCCAGTGCGGTTTCCCATATTAGATATATCTGTTGGGATCAAAGGATTTGTTACTCTAGTGTGTAAGACTGGATGCTGACCCTGGATGAGGTAAATCTTCCTCACATTTCTGGGGCAATGTGATGCAGTGATTGGAAGTCATGGTGGTCCCTTCTTGGCTCCAAAATGAGTAACGTTTTGTGGATTGGGAGAGCAGCAGTCAAGCATTAGGGGTGGCATGTACTGCTGGGGTGCGTGTTTCACCCACTGCATTCAGGGGATAGGAAGGGCTCAGGAGTTCCCTGGTACTGCCAAGCCTGGTCCTGCTCACTCAAACAGCTGCCACATGCTGGGATGGGGCAGAGAGAGGTACAGTGGGGTGAGTGATGCCCAGTCCACTCTGACGGCCCAGCAGCAGCTCCCTGGAGGCACTGACAACGGCAGACCACTCTAGGTTCACCAGGGACGGCAAAAGCTGAACAGACCAGAATGTTTTTTCTACTCTTGTGCTTCAGGCCATCCGTAAGGGAGCCCTGCCTAGGGCCCTCAGGGGCTGTTTTGTCCTGACTTTTCACACTTCGCTTCAAGCATCTTCCTGGGATGCACAGGAGGCTTGGGAAGGTGGTACCCATCTCCAGTGCAGGATGAGCTTTTGGGGTTTTGTAGTTGTCCTTGACTGGAGTAAAGACAATGGCTGTGTGCTGCCCAGCCACCTGAGCTTTGCTCCTAATCATCTTTACTTTCCTCTTCAAAACAAGGCTTGAGATTCCCTGTGGGTGTCTGGAGAAGGGTAGGAAAGGCTACAGTTCGCTGGAGGCAGAAAACTCTTTGCTTGGAAAAGTAGATAAAGTGAGGAGAGGAGGTGGTAGGATGGTAGATGTTACCTTTGCCCTTGTTTCCTGAGCCTGATGCTTGGCTCTTGGACATTCTTCCAGAGGTTCTAGACAGCTCCAGGAAGCCTCCAGTCTGTGCTTCATAATGCCAGCATCTGTAAATAGCTGGTTTAACTGGCTTCCCAAGTCCGACACTTTGCCTCGGCTCTGCCTTGTGGAGGAGGAATAGATTCCCAGGAGGCCTCACCTGCAGTGGGGTGGGTTGAGGACAGGGGGACCTCCAGGGCATCAAATCCAGCCCTGCAGAGGCAGTTCTCTCACGAAGGCTTGACGGCTCAGGCAGTGGAACCTGGGGGAGAGGGAAGGCAGGCTGTCCTCCGGCCTGCAGGGGAGGATCTCCCAACACCCATCAGGCTCTGTGGGGCGGGATCCACCCTTCCCCTACTCCCTGTGCTCCCTTCACTGCTGGTGCCTCCACTTTGCCAGCCTGCATTGCTTGCAGGAAAACTCAAGGGCAAAAGACTGCAGAGTGGTGGCTGGCAGGTGCTACCTTGTGTGTCTGTGGTAAGCTGAACAAACCTTAGACTTCTAAGAATGGGGAAATGCAGAGATAATGAGCTGTCCTGTGCAAATTTTGGGCCACCTGAGACTGAGCTAAACTCCCTCCTACAACCTCCAGCTACTCCTTTGTGGGTGGTTGAAGATGGGGAAGAGTCCTGAGAAATCTTTGGCAAATGGCATCACAGGGTAGGGAGAGGGACTGTAGGGAGAGGGGTTCAAGTTCGGAGCAAAGGGGCTGCATAACCTGGGAGGCATATGCTGAGGTTTTAAGGCAGGTATTCTAGGCTGTTCTGGTGCTGTGCAAAGACTGGGTGCTGCTGAGAGATAAAGGGACTACCACCCCAAACGATTCCTGAGCTGGTGCACAAGCTCTGTGTTTCCTGCACTTCAGCAGCCAGGCTTTTACTGACTGAGGGGACAACAGATCCCACATGAATTCTGCTTTTTCCTGCATGGACTAGGTGGGGTGGATAGGGGCTGTTAATCATGACTAGGGATTATAGTTACCTAGTTTACAGTAGGGATGCTACTATGACCTTTTAAACGATGCTATGCAGAACTAGACCAACAATTTGTGTGGCCCTTGGGGAATGTCTAAAGTACAGGCATGCTAAGAGAGGTGCAGATCAAACCCAGGCTGCATTTATGGCTCCAAAATTTGACACTTTGTTATGGGGTGGTCAGTGGACTTTAGCATGCAAGTGAGGCAGGTGTTTGCCTTTCTTTCTCCATCCCTCAGCCCACCCCTTAACCCTAGTTGCTGTCTTGTGCCCATCCCATTCAGCAATGAATACACTCAGACCAGGCCCAGGCACTGGTGGGACAAGCGCATATGATTAACCAGTCCTTCCTGTACATGCCTCTCACCTCTGATTTTGCCAGGCTGTGCCTCAAGCCCACCCATTCTTCCCCCCTCCAAATCACCTGTATTGAAGGGACAATTCAGTCAATAAGCTAAATCTGATGGTTCCTATGCCCTCCTCCTGAGATGCAGCAGACTCCAAGACAATCTGAGGAAGGGGTTCCATTGTAGAGCCCACACTAAAGTGTATACTTCAGCCATGGGCTCTCTGGTCCCAGGGAAGGCAGCAGGAGTGCTGTGCTGCAGTTGTGTTCCCACCAGTGTTGCAGACCTGCAGCAAGGCTCCCAGGTCTTAGCTGACTCAGTTTCACACGCCTGGGACTGAACGTGAGGGGTGACAATCTAGGGCTGACAATCTCCTCAGTCTGGAGGCTGAGTTTACTGACCCAGTATCCGTAAGGTCAAGTACTTACCCGGTGGTGTAATGCAGCAGCACCTCACTGGCAACACAGCCCCCCAGCCCTGCCCAAGTTCTGCCTCCGAGCACTACTCACTGGCCTGCCTTTTTAATTAAGAGACTCCAGGTGTTTGTATGGACTTTGGGTTAGCACCTAGCTTGGGTGCTGGCCTCATAGGTTCTGAGATCTGGTGGGGCTGTGGCAGCCTGTGGCTCAGCTGCATTGAGACATCAAACCTGAGTGGAAAGCCCCGGTGCCGTGCAGAAGGGTTAACAGTCTGCCTGCTCCCTCTGTGCTTCAGAGAGCTTTGTTCATTGGAGTATTAAATTCCACAGCTGTAAATAATCTGCAGCAGGAGAGATTATCAAGGCCTTGGGAAGAAGCAGCTTTTATTAATAAGATCAGTTCTCCCTGCGAAGCATCACGTAGTCGCTCTCCACCCTTTCCTCGCTGTCTCGCCAGGCATTGCCAAGGTCCAGTGGCATAAGCTCCCCACCTCCATCCTATGCCACCCATCCTCCTGCCATGCTCCCTCTGTCCTGCTATTGCTGATCGGCAAATACTGCTCTTCACATACAACCGATGTGAAGCTAGAAATGTGTGAGTTTTGCCCGGTCTTTCAGAGTGGGGTGGGGAAAGCTGGTGGTCTCCCATCCAGAGCACCCCAGGTGAGATGAGCTGTGTTGGGCCTCAGCCCCTGGCTGTGGAATGCAAAGGAAGGTTGCCCGACGAGGGGAACAAAGTGCCTTGGATAGCAACCGGCAGTGCAACGCTAGAAGTGCTCCCCACTTTACGTGAGATGTAACTGTGGTTTGACACGGCCAGGCTGCTGCTAGCCAAGATGGGAAGGTGGTGGGACACATCCTTGCTGGGACAGGAGTGTGGTGCTTCTCGCTGCCATGGCACCTGCCTCTGTGCCAGACTGGAGGCTGCTCCATGTCTGACTCCTCCAGGGGTATGGCTGTGGGCAGGTGCAGCATGCGGGGCCTGGATGTGGTTTTCTACGGCTCTCCCAGGAGCAGGAAACAGGCCTAGCGGGAGTTTGAGTGGAAACACATTCCTGGTGATTTGAATCATGTGGTTTGGTGTCTGGGAGCTTTTTCCAGAGCATCCTCCATGAAGGCAGGAAGATCATAACTGCCCAGGGTGGACAAAGCTCTAGCTGGAAAACCAGCCTAAGAGAGGCTTTTTAGGATGGACACCAGGGTTTGGCCCTCTTTCAAGCCGCCCAGTCCCAGGGGAGTCCTCACTTCTGTGTGAGGAAGAATCCCCTTGCCTAATTCTTCCTAAAACCCTACTCCCCCTCACAAGTAATTTCCGGTCTTAGCACATTCCCGGCAGTGATCGATCCCCTCTGCCACCAGAGCTGAGAACACGGCAGGGACATCAGGCCTTGTGGTGATTCCCACCTACAGGAGATGGCTGCGGCT
>VYZQ01021461.1:10864-37639 GCA_013400655.1 Mystacornis crossleyi
CCAGCAATCGCCCCTTAACATGGGAAAAAATTCCTTTGAGAGGAGAAGAAAAGAACACATGCACACACAAAAAGAAAACCTTCTCAACCCCCAACAGTGTGGCATGCTGATTTCATCCTTTCTGTATCTTGCCCATTGGTCTTTGTTCTGAGGTCATGTCTTCCCCCGTAGGATACTACAGATCCTGAACTTATAGAGTCAATAAACTGCAGAAAAAGACTGCAAGGCTCTATTGTGATACAAATGATCAGCAACATAAGTTGCTCATCACTCACTGTTCATCAGCACTGAAGAGCACCAAAAATAAGGCACTTATTTATAAATAGCTCAGCCTGCTGGATTCCAGTTAAACACAGTTTCATATCTTCCCACCATTTTGACAGTGCATATAAATATGTAACATGCAGTTATGCGGAAGTGAGCTGTGCCATGATGTCCTCCCAGGGTGTTCACAACCCTTACAGGTTTAAAAGTGGCAAATTTAGATCTGCGGTGGGATGCAGCAGTGCCACATGATTAGCAGAAGAAAGATGCTCTGTTTGACAGGGAATGGGAGCTTGCTGCCCAGCTCATGCTGCCCTTGTATTCCTCCCCAGAACTGCACTTTAAGAGGAAAATGAAGTGAGAATTCACAGTGAATCTGATAATCACAGACTTTTTTTTTTTTTTTTTTTTCCTGAAAACCACCTGAATGTTCTGGAACAAGCCAGAACAAAGGAATGACAGCATCCCAGAGCCTTCAAAAATATCTATGAGAGTGCTTCCTTTTACTTCTCTGGCTTTGACTAAGGACCAGTTTGAGATACAGTTTTGGTTGTTCAATCAAGCCCATGATTTTTTTTCTCCCCAGTCCAATAAACACAGGAATTGGAGATATACATGGAATCTGGAACTTGCAAATACTCGGTGTTTGGTTTTGCTGTGCATTTTCTATGAGCATTTGTCCTAGTGTAATTTGATTACTGAAATGTTCATGAGAAGGGGAGAATGTTCATGTTGAAGAGAACAAGAACAACTGAAGCGAATCTTTTCAGTTGTGTGAGTGCCTGCATGCTGTTTCTGATGCAATAGACATCATTAAAAAAAAAAGCAAACAAAATGTATCCAGACTTCATTTAAGTGTGGTATTGTTTCGCTTTGAATGAGGAACTAGTCCAATAGGATCTGTGGTTTGTTGCTGTGATACTAAAAATATATTCATAAGCAAACTTTAAACTTCTGTCAATTCTAAGGTTTAATTTTACCTGAATTTGAGTTATTTTCACCAGAGAGTTCTCACTTTGCTTAAAAACCTGTAGAAAGCCGTTCACTAACTATGATCGAGACTAATTCAGACAATTCATCTTTTTGTGGATCCATATTATGCCAGCACTATTGAGAGCAAATGCATGTCTTCCGAGAGTCATACAAAATTATTACAGTTTTATTGGAGAATGATAAGCAGCAAAATGGCTTGTTATTGTCAGTAAGAGCAGGAGTTAAAACCATAGGAAAATACACTGGGCTGAGTACTGGAATGGCTGCTGGTCTATCAGTCCAGGCATGAAGAAGTCCAGATATATTTCTGTGCTTTGTCAGAAGTCTCCTCTGGAGGATTAAAAGTTGGGGGGGGATGTCAGAATAACCCACGACATGTTGGCTGGCTGTAAACAATGACTGCCCAACACGACAATGATGTGACTGCCACTGGAAATGCTGTGTAGTGCTGTGGCATCCATACGTTTCATGAGTTTTGGTCCTCACATCTCTTTGCCTGGCCACCCCTGCCCTGGTTTTACAGTCCGCGTATGTGTCAATCAGTATGCTCAAGGTGCATAAAATCCTCCGTCACTTGAAGAGTGCTTTCCAAAGGTTGCTTACCTTCCAGAGGAGACAAGCAAACCTTTAATAGAAGATCCTGGTTTCTGGGAGTCTCCCTTTGTTGCTTTTATTCTCACTGCCAGCTGACTGTTTCACTCCAGTTTGCCAGGTACCTCATGGAGCACTTCTGGGGTATCAAAGCTTTATTGCCACAAAATTCAATTCAGCTTACAGTTTTTCACCTCCTTTAGTTCCATCCCAGATCACTGAAGTGTGTGGAAGTATAATTCTGCACGTTTCTCTAATAACCGTAATGCATTCCCCATCCCTGGAAGCGTTCAAGGCCAGGCTGGACAGGGCTTGTAGCAAGCTGGTCTAGTGGAAGGTGTCCCTGCCCTTGGCAGGGGGTTGGAATCAGATGGTCCTTAAGGTGCCTTCCAATTCTTCCAATCCCATTCTAGGATTCTGTATTTTATACTGACCAAGACTTGCATTCAAGTGCTAACATCATGTAAACAATGAAAACTGAAACGTGGACAGAAAATAAATCCTGATATTCCTGTGTCTTCAGGGAATATATTTTTTGTGTGTGTGACTGTTTTTGCTGGAGGTTCTCTCTCCCTGAAGCAGCACCATTTCCTGCAGAGAGAGACAGCACTTTGTGTGTTCTTGCCAAACTCTTCGGAGCGGCGATCTGTCATCCCTTCCTCTCAGGTTGTCTGGGGGAATTAGATACTCCTCTGTAACACTCCCCCTTGTTCAGAGCGTTAAGAAGAATCGTGGTGCCAGAAATAGTCGGTGTGAATTCCTCGTCCCCAGGCTTTGGTTCACCAGACTCTGCAGAGTCATCGTGGATTACTTTCATGGGGATGGAGAGACTTGCAGAGATTAGTGAGACATGCTGCTCCTGTTTTCTGTGGAAGGCACATATCTGTGTTAAACTCCCAGGGCGCGCCTAATTTTCGCTGGTTCTTACCCTCTCCTTCAGGAGGATACAATCACCCACTCAAGGAGCAGAAATAGTGCATGACTAACTATGTCATGGAACAAATGATTAACACTAAGTGGTTTGTGCAAGCTGTTTGCAAACAATCCACCTGCCGACAATTACGCTGGAGCAATTTTGTGAATACCTAACTCAGTGTGTTTTGCATAACTCAAGACTGGCTCCCAGATCATTAAATTCATAACTTCTATCTCGTTTGCTAAATTCATGAATGTCATTATTTCTTCTAGCCTGTAGAACTGGTAGTGCTAGACTTGACTGTGTTAATTAGTCTTGGTAGCACCGGACTGGCGAAGCTGTTGGAGGGATGATGGCTCTGCTGACTGAGGAGCTGTTTAAAAGGAGTCACAGCTGCTGTGTTTTTAGAGTTTCTAAGTCACTTGTAAGTTAACTTGAAAGTCTGTAAGTGCAGAGGAGGGCAGGCTATGCAGGCAGATCCATTAATACATCTGATGCTCTCAAATTTTCCGCAATGCAGCTAAAGATGCTGTTTGCCCCAGCCGCACCCAATAGACCCACAGACCCGACCACTGGCTGCCCAGGTGCATCAAAAGACTCATAGAGTTCATTTCTGAGAGCTGAGAGCCTCTTTGTCAGCTGCAATAGCTCATTAGCTGTCTTCAGGGTCAAAAAGCTGATCTGTAGAGAGCATAGCATCCATAGGCATCTTCCCAGTGGATCAGGGCAGGGAGAGCTGAGCCACGAGGAAGAAGGATCTTGTACGTTTGTAGGAAGCTCAAGCACAGACAAGAGTTTATTGATTCATTTGGATCAGAATGTTTGGGAGCCTTTTGACTCATAGAAATGTGCAGCCCAAGCAGATCCTAAAGCTCTTAATAAATTATTTTTAATAAGTTACCTAAATGCCCAACCTACTTGAGTACTTGGTGCTCTGCAGTGAGTGTAGTGGCTTTTCAGCTGTCACAGAGTTTTGCAAACCCTCCATAATTCTAAGGAGGAGATACATTAACTTTTAAGGGAGATTATAAGATCTTATTTTATCATAGGAGGATGTGGAGGCAGTGGAAATTTAAAGGAATTGCAACAGAGAAGATATAACCAGTATCAAAACTAGATTTTGGAGGCCTTTCTCATAATTTCCGTGCTGCAAAGCATTCTTCCCATCAGTAACATCCAGGCTATTAAATTGTTGCTGTTACTTTCATTATTTTCTTATAAACAAGGCCAGCCCCTGTTAACCTGCCACAACAGTTTTTTTTTTTCCCTTTCCCCCTCAAGCAACGTAAGGTATCAGTACACATAAGTTTTTACATATAGGTAGGAGGAAGAACTTTGTTTACAAAGAAGTTAATTGGTATTTAATTCTGTCTCAACAGTTTGTCCACCTGCTTCTCACTATTTTTTGGGTTTTTTTACAAGTGTGTTGAATTTCCCTACCATGAAAGCTCTTGCCTGGTAAGAGCAGTATGGTGAGTTATTTATGGATGGACACATTGCTTAGAGCCTCAGTTAGCACTGGTCCACTGAATCTAAACATGATTCAAAGGAAGGATTAATAAGTATGACTCATATTTCATTGTGATTTACAAGTTTTGTGCAATCACTTCATTCTTGGTCTAAATGACCACAATAAGTGCAGAGTTAAACAAAACTGGTAGCAGTAGTCGGTGCAAGTATTTGTGTGTAGTAGGGAGGTGAAGGTGTTGTGTATTTTCTATCAGGCATTTAGATGAGCCCAGAAGATTGAGTCGCAAGTAGAAGCTGTAAATGTTCACTTGATGATCTTGCACGTTATAAATCCAAGAGTGAGACAGGGATGGGTGACGATTTTTGACACATTCTCTCAAACCTCCCTGTAATACTGGCTGTAAACCACTTGCTGCCTTCTGAGGTACCTACTACAGCAAAGTCTTGTGTCATGGCGGTATCCAGGACTCTTTTGGAATACAGTGGACCATTAGTAACTTGCTTATCCCCTTAAAACTAATGAGGAAATCACAGTACCAAAATGCCTGTAGATGTGGGGTTCTGATAAGGTGATTTTCAGTGGGGTGTTGGAAGGAGACACCAGTGCACCAGAGCAGTGTAATGGTGCAAATGCCCACATTATTTAACAACACATAAAACAAATGGCTGTTACTTCCAATAATTTTTATATATTGAGGCAGTTGTGTCTAGCACAGGAAAGAAGTGGAGATTTGAGCCTTAGAGTCTGCTTCTGGCAAAGTCTTATTTATTCTCCAAGACGTATTACTTAACCCCCTTTTTTAAATTCGCTTTTCCCCCTCTGATCCCTGCCTGTGTAGAAGGCTGTGAAGTATTTATCTTGCTGTAAGCTTTAAGATGGGTGAGAAGCCTGGTGGTGATGTGTCCCCCTGGGGCAATGTGGCGGGGCGGGGGCTATCCCCATTTTACAGCGGGGGTTGCTTGCTGAGATGAGGCAGGGATCTCAAACTGGATTGCTCACTTTCTATATTCAACAGCCAACCAGTGCCCCTTCCTCCTCCTCCTCCGCCTCTCCCCGTGTGCCTGGTAACGGGCTCTGTGTAGTCACACACTTTTGTGGGTCGCTGCTATAACGCTTTATTGGAAACTCAAATGCTTCTGCCTTTGGGGGCGGCCGGTGGGCGCCTCCTGATTGCAGGATCTTGCCTGATTTTGGTTTGCACGCTCAGAAAAAGCCACTTCCAAACACGGCCACGAAATTTCTACAGGGCGGCTTGTCTTTCGGGTTTTTGTTTGTTTGTTAATGATAATGTTTTAAGTCAGTTTTGGGAATTAAAAGTGGGGAGCAGTGGTTAAAACATTTGCAGTGGGTAGAAGCCAGTAGGCTTTGGTGCATTTTCAAAAGTTCAGGTTCCTGTCTTGTTTTGAAAAGTTGTAAATCTGCAGCTGAGGACCTAACAAACATCACACCTCCCAGTTTGTTTGGGTGTGCCTCCTGCTGAGGAAAGGAGCATCACTGCCCGATTAGTGAAAGGTGCCCAGTGAGCTGAGGATGCCCGTGCAGGATGAGACCCTCTGACGCTGGCCAGCACTGTTGGCAGCAAGAGGCATTTCAGGTCCATTCACAACAACACGTTCCAGTGGCCCATCCCCTTAGTCAGCTCCCTGCATCCCATCACATGCAGACTGTATTTGTGTTTAAAAGAGATGTTTGTGTTTCCCCCCCCCACCCCATCCCATGCCCTGAGAGCCAATTTTAACTCTTCTTTCTAATTTCCCATCTTTCTAATTAAATCCTTGGTGTATTAAATAAAAAACCTCAAGTGAAGCTGTTTAAATCCTGATCCTGATTTTAAGCCATGCCATGTACACCCAAGAATTCACCTTAGAGCCATGTTTTTAATACCAGAAAGATGAACTATTAACTTAATCTACCCTGGCCTCATTTAATAGAGTTAAGAGATCAGGCTTTGCAAGCTTAATTCTCAGCTTTCTTTCATATAAAAAAATCAATATAGAACAAAATGCCCTTGTAGCTAAAATTAATCCTGTGAAACATGCCTGGAGCAAGGCCCAGCAGAAGAGAATGCAGTGATGAGCTGGTGCTGGCTTTCTGTGGAATGGGACATGGGTCAGCATTAATTTCCCCTGCTGTATATTGCCATATACAGCTATCATTTCAGGGGTGCTCTGTGGATCTCTGCATGGGTGCTCCTTTGACAGGCAGAAGAAGATAGAAACTGTAGAGAAGAAGAAGAAGGAAACTTCTTCTTGGGGGCACAGCTGCTGAGGATTTGGGGAATGCAAATGCTCAGGAGCACTTTCAAGCCATGCTGTAATTGCACTGGAGAGTGAAGATGATACTCTATCAGATTTTATTCCTTGCTGCAGGTGTTAGTGAATATAGTCTAATAGGATTAAGTGCTGTGTGCGTACACCAGGTACATCTCAGAAAGGGCAACAGCTGCTTTTGTAAAACAGGGCCAGACTCCTTTTACCAACATGGCATGAATCAGTCTTCTTCATACCCTCTCTCCTTTTATTCTACATTTCCTTCCAGAATTCATTTCTTCTTGTTCAGTCACTGTTTTGCTCGTGACAGAAAAGTTAAGTCATACAGAAAGAGTACTCACAGCCTGTTGTGCCTCTGAAAAAGCAGCATTTTCCAGCAATATGCTGCAGCATGTCCATCTTACTGATGGTAAGGTGGAAGCTGCTGTATCAGGGCAAAGATGGGAGTGCTGTTTCAAGAGCCCTTTATGCTGAGGAGCCTGGCAGGGGTGACGTGCCAAGGAGCCCAGTGTGCAGCAATGCTTAGCAATGTGCATCATAATTACAGCCCTGGTTGCCAAATTCTCTGTCAGCTCTTGTGCTGTGTTAGCAGTAGTCCTCAAGAGCAAGGCAGTGGAGCAAATATTGCCCTCAGTTAATGTGAGCTTTAGAAACCCTTTCTATGTGCAAAGCCAGGAATTCATTGGTAGCCTAATCAGGGTCCTAGCAGTGTTCGCAAAGTACTATTGTTGGTCCCAGTGATGCAGGGAAATTATGCCAGTGCTACAGCTCACTCTCAGTAACAACACAGTTCATACTCGGGAGTCCCTGTATCTCTGGGATCATCCTCTGGGTTCCCAGATCTTCTTTAGACAGGGCACGTATGTCTGTGTTTCTGGGGGCTGCAGGTTGTGACTGGCAAGTCATCTGTGTTCCAGGATTTCTAAAGGCAGGAACATTATGTTGAGGGTGTGAGCTTCTCCCACTTTTGGTCTCTTCTGTATGTTTGTTAATGCTGTCTGCATGCCTATTTTATTTACTTGCCCATTCCTCATTTGTTTGCAGTTGGACCTTATGTACACACTTGTGGCATGTGGTACATTCTACACATTGGATAGTTGTTCTTTGCTCTGTATAATTCCTATTTTACTCAGCTCTCAAGGTTGTAATCTCCTAGTGACCAGTAGCTGGCAACTGGTGAGTGGTGATTTTTAGCCCTGGCACCTCTTGGGTGCCGTTCTGTGCTGGCAGTTTTAAGGTTTTTGCTGTCACCTCGTTGATGCCACTTCTGGGGATCTTCAATATAACCCTGTTTGGGGTTTTTTTTCATCAGCCTTCACACTCTTATTTCTTGATAATCCAACTCACATTTTATTCCTGGTCACACCTGTATAATTGATCTTGGGTTGTAAGTAATCACTCTAAAAGACTAAGGAGAGTTCTTTTGTTAGCAGACACACACACACACAGAGCGTGCCCTTGTTGCTTAAGTAGTTTCTTCAAGTTAAACCAGCACCACTGGTATGTTACCAGAATTTCTTTACCATAGTCCTCCTCCATCACACCGCAGATGTGAAGAGCAAGGAGACAAATTTCAGCAAGCCCAAAGTTCTTGCACCGTGTTCTTCAACATGCTGCTGCTGTTTTGGCTCTGTTTTGGCTCTTCAACTCAAAAGTTGAATTGCTTAAACCAAAAAGGGGGGGGGGGGGGAGGAAGCCCCTTCCCTGGGCATTGCCTGAATAACACAAGTGAAAAAATCAAGGCTGCCAGCTTCAGAACTGTTCTGAAATGGATCCCTTCGGACTGCTAGTCAGGATGTGCAAAGCACCAGAATCTGTGAGGTGCTTCTCCACAGAAGAGCACTCAGACACCCCTAGACAGTCTGCTGAAGGCCTTTGATTCAGTAGAGTGCTGTTTCTCCTCAAGAGGAAGATTAAATTCTGCTAAACACCATTTTCCAGCTATCCACTCCTACAGTGGCAATCAGAAAAAAACCCAAAAGATGGTCTTAGGGGAACAGCCACAGTGTTTTGTATTCTTTACAGGTGTGGGAAGAGTTGTAGTGGGGCAGCTGCAGCAGCTCACACACCCAACAGCCTGGCCAAGGCCAGCCCTAAGGAAAGGTGTTTGCTTGGGAAGTGGGACTACAGAGGTCTGGGGCAGAGCTATCCATGATCTCCTTGCTCACTTCACTTGTCCACTCTGACATCCACACACAGCCTTTCCCGGCAGCTTCTGCTCAAATGTTTGCAAGGGCTTTTTGGACACTGATGACAATCCTGCGGCACTGGGGAGTGAAGAGGACGTGGACCCGGCCACCACTATCTCCCATCTGAATTGTATTGGCATTTTATTGGTATTTCATGGAGAATTAGCACAACTCCCCCTGGTCTACTTGCATAAGTGGCCATGTGCCTTTTTTGAAACTATAAAGGCAAATTCTACGGAAGGAAAAATTATTCTCTCTCTTCGACCTCTATGAAATGTTCTTTAGCAAACGTCAAATGTTGGAATTTTTTCTGCTGGACCAAAGAACACCTTGAAGTTAAGTAATATTACTTAGGATAATTTATAAGTGGCTATTCAGATAAATAATGGGTCCTATTTTCCAAGAGTAGCTGAAAGTTCATATTTTACATTGCCTCTTTGACCTTGTAGAGAGTCATACTCAGATTAGTGTGGAGTATTTCTGTGTAGCATTAGAGAAAGCAACCTCGAGTCATGTCTGTCTGGTCTAATAAAAGAAATTATTTTCAAGACAAACTTAGTCAAGATTTAAATTAAGCTAACTCCTGTGGTATAGTGATTTTTAAAATCAACAGTCAGTGCATTTTTAGGATTTGCATGTAAGCATTGCCTGGATGGTTGCCAGGCTTCTTTTGCTGCAGGAACCAGGATAGCTCCGTCTAGATAGTCTAAGATAGCTTTTCTCTCTGATCTTTTAAACCCTCTGCAAAAAAAAATAGTCTTTAGTGTGGGGACCAACCCTGTTTCAAATTAGGGTCTTGGTCAAACAAGGCTGTATAAGGAGACAGATTACTGGTTTTTGGTCCAAAGCAGGTCTGGGATTTTCTTCCTCAGAGAACCAGAAGTCTGCATAGCAGAAGCAGCAGAGTGCTGAGGGCAGAGTGCCTCTTTTGCTGCAGCTGGAGCTCACCTCCCCTCTGGAGCAGCCAGTGGGCTGGGCAGGGACTGGGGTGTGTTGCAGTGTGGGCACCTCGGCAGCTGATCAGGAAGCAGGGCAGGACTTTCCACAGCCTGTCAGCTGCCGGCACAAACTCCCTCTTGAAGTACTGCCATTTCAGCAGAGGCAGCAGACATTAAAAAAATAAAATAGCATTCATTTTGTAGCACCTTCCTCATAGCATGAAATGGTGAAGCAATAGGTGTGCCCACAGACTTTAAGGAACTGGGCTTTAGGCCCAAATTTTCTAATTTCAACCATGGAAAAAACAGTCTTCACAGTTTTTCAATCTGTGGCGTCAGCTTGCTCGCAGCTGCTGTTGAGCTCTCTTTGTAGAGCTGTGAGTCCCCACAGTGGCACTGCAAGCCAGGAGGGTTTTTTCCTTCAGTGGAGCTTTCTCTGGTGTAATTACATAACCTGTTTTCTGTTTTGTGTTTCTTATCAAACATGTATGTAGTTATATATATATAAACACTGCCTTTGCACCCAGAAGTCAGAGGGGAATAATATTTTCTGTGTGTTGTTTACTTTTACACAGCAAAGCAACGGTCACGTCTATGCTTTTAACTCTGCTAATGAAGCTATTATAATGTCAAATAAAATGTCACCGTGACTATGCCTAATTAGCATTACAAATTCGGTTGAAGAGATAAATGACCAGATCCTTTAGGGTGCCAGTCAGCCCAGCTCCAGGCGCTTGTGCTCACAAGATTTACAAGGATGGCTCTGCAGACAGATAAAAGGAAGCCTGGAAAATGCGGCATTAATGAAATGCAAACCGTGTTTCAGCTGTTAAATGAACCTGGTCTCTCAGGTGTCTCAGGCAATGGGAAAAACCTGTAAAAACTGCCCTGGCTGGGACACAAAAAGCAAATCAGTTGTTACAGTCTCTGCTGATGGGCAGGAGAAGAGACACATCAGACCTTGTAAAGCTTAATATTCCATGAATGGCTTGGTCCAGAGCCCACTGAAAGTCAGTGGGAAGACTGTTGGCATCTCATCAGAAGGCAGTCAGAAATTAAGGGTTCGAGGCCTGTTCCTTACCAAGTAAACACTGAAGTCAGGTGGTCATGGCTGGTTTATAAAACAGGAGCTAGTGACGTCCAGTAAAAAAATGAAGCACTCGTGGACATAGAAGATGTTTATACTAGTGACACTATGTAAACACATTACTAAAAATAGATAACAATTAGCATTATTCAAACAAGGTTTAATTGTCTGTTTGTGTAGTTTGAAGGAAAAGTGATGCCGATAATATTGTCTTCAATGACAGCTTAAAGAAATTGAAACTGAATTTCAGTATGGGCTTTAATTGTCATTTTAACTGAAATAGTCAAACTCTACTAATTTCAAAGTGAGATAAAGAAGGAGTTTGCCTGAGAACTTTAGTAAGGGTGGAGCACAGTTCAATACACAGATGAAATCTCATAAATCTCTGTTCCATAATTACTATGAAGTTATGCACATCTAGATTTTCATTTCAGTTGTCAGAAATCTTTGCTATGAAATGACGCTGTCTCAGCAATGACTTCTGAATGATTTAATAAATAATCTGTAGAAGTTCCTTATTAAAAAGCGGTAATTTTTGACTTTAAAGAAAGACAAATCAATAAAAAGTATGTAAAAGCATTAAGAGGACTGCAACATTAAAGGTGTCTACTGAAATGTGGCTTTTGTGTATTTTTTTTCAGCTGCAACCTACATACAAATGGTAAATAAACCTTTCAAAATATAATTAGGAAGTATAATTAAATCCAAACCTCTGCAAAGGAGCATTCCCTTCCCTCATTCCCAGTACAGAGGGAACATTGATTTACTCTTCCTCCCCAACACCTACAGGGGTGTTCTCATGGTGTGCAGAGAACTAGCTGAAACCGAAGCAAAAGTAATTCCTGGTGACTAAATTTTACGTATGCTATTTTATCAGAAAAATTCTGAAGACAAGTTTGCAGCCCAATTACTCCTAAAGGAGAAAAGAGACTCTGTTTGCTACTTTTTCAGGGCTGAATGTTTCTCTTTCAATCACCTTAGCAGGGAATTTAGCAGCTAATAAATCACAGTGGTGATAAGTGCTCGTGTCAGTGCATCTGTGGGCTCCTGAAGATGATAGCTGAAGCACAGATGGTCTCACACCGAGGAGCACTTTTACATGCAGGCTCAGTCCAAGCCAGGTTATCCCAAATAACACCTCTGTTCAGGGAGGAGCAGTGTCGCAGCACTGTTGGACCATAGTGACATATCCAGGTGTGCTGCATATAAGACACAGATCAGTGCTGGAGCACCTGAGGACTAATCCTGTGGATGCGGTTCTGTAGGAGAGTCCAGTCCTGTGACTGAGAACTCCCAGTCAGACGGATACTGCTTTCACCTGCATTGCTGAGTAAAATTATGCCCATTTTTCTGGCCCTGAGGCAGAGTTTCACCTTCTCTGGCTATGTGTGCTTGGTGCTACATTTGCTCTGGGCCCAGGGTAATGCCCAGTGATCCTCGGGTGTGGATATTCATCAGTTCAGAGTGTTTTAATACAGGAAGAACGGTGCTGTAGAGAAGCAGAAGCAGTCTTGCACTTGAGAAACTGCACATATGCACTGGGTTTGGCATGAGGACATAGAGGTCTTCAAATATCTCAACCTGCTGGGTGGGGTGGAGAGCCAATGCTCACACAGTCTTATCCCTATTGGGATACTTCTGGATACCTACTCCCCAGATGTGCTGGGAACCTAACAGCCAGTGCAGGGTATGAGAGAGCTTATTGTCAGGTGCCAAAATGAGTCCCAGAACAAGGTAAGCTGTACAAAAGTTTCAGTTTGTGTTTTGTTTCCTGGCCTGTTTTATTCAACAGTGTGGATATAGCCGTTCCTTCAAATGTCTGTCACTCTTTGGTTGTTTTTCTGCATCCAGTAGATTTCTTTTGTTGATCCCTGAGCCTATCCCATAATAGCCATAGTGCTGTGCTTGGGATCTTTTCCTTCTGAAATACTGAAATACTGCTCCTCCTTGCACTGGAATGGTTAGGTTGTGTGCTGGCCTTTGTATGTGCGCAGAGTATGTTCTGTGTATACTGAACAACTCATTTCTTCTCACTCGCATTAACTCAAATTAACTAAAGCTTGCATAGTGTTGCTGGTGGGAGGTAGATCATTGTGTAAAAAATACCTGTACTTCTCCTTAATCTTGGACAAAGAGGATGAGGCAAATCCTTTCTACTCCAGTCTATTTGCAGTGAGAGACAAACTGGAATTAATCTACCTGATTACTCCATAATCTCAGAAAAAAAAGTTTGTTGTGATTCAGTTTGCAGGGACTAGTTTATTCAAACCAGCTTCCCAAACCCATTATACACAGTGCTTTATTCCCCTCCTGAACTAATAATGTTTTTTAATTAGCAGACAATGTTTTCCAGCACAGAACTCAGAGACTCTGCACAGGTTAGCTCCTTGTGCACTAAGTAACTTGTCCTTTATCAAAGAATCATCCCTCTTGTGTCTTGCCGGCAGTACATGATGTGCATCGATTGTAGGCAGTGATCCTTTTAATTAGCTTGTTACTGTGTCTGGGTTAAAAAAAAGAGAAAAAAGGGCCACAAGTACCAAACCCAAGAGGTAACAAAAAGCACTGAGAACATCTTTAATTACAGTATTCTTTTTCTCAAGCTCTGAATTTAAACTATATCTGGAAAACAGATGATGAGTTTATGTAACCGCAAAATAACACAATGAGATCTTGCTGCTTATAAACGGTGCATAGCTCTTCAGGGTTTGGGAGGGGTTTTCATTTCACCCTTTACATCTGTGTTGGAGTGACGATCTCACTGCTCGCTCCGTCGGCAGGCTCACCGTTCTAAGCTCTAGAATACCTCGTGCTGCCAGGAGAGACAGCACGAGCGATCCGGCAGCTACGGCAGCTCCGAAATGCGGCGAGTGCGAGCTGTTAAGTTAGCGTCACAAGCAGAAGCAAAGAGGTAGAAATATAGCCCAGACTCCGTGCCTATATTCCTGTTTTCTTTATTCCTCCCATCCCAACGGGGGACGAGAGAGCTGTTCGCAGCAGGGGAAGACCGGAGAAAGAGGCCGGGTGACCCCGGAACCGGTGCCTTTATTTGGGGGAGGGGAAAGGGGAGAGCAGGGGGCGGACCCGAGGTAGCCAGCCAGTCGGACTCTGCTTCGGAGGAGTCCGCGCTACCTTCAAGTTTTACCCGCGCTTGGAACAATGGAAGCTCAGGGAAGTCACAGCCACATGGTAGGGGCCAGCCCGAGCATGTCCAGGCAGGTCCCAGTGGGCTGGGGCCGGGGTGGACCCTTTGGGCAGACAGCAACAATTCCCCATGTTTTTTTCTTTAAAGCTGGGCTGTGACCCCGGGCAACTTAAAGGGCAGACAGCAACATTGGAGAGCCCAGGGTTTTATTTAGCAAAGCTAGTGTAAATTGACCAATTATCATATTATTCTGAATTCAGAATGACATTTCTAAGATCCATACAAACTGGAGCCTATTACTACTTTTTAAACCAAAATGACATTTTATATTAACTTTTAAAAGGTTTGGTCCCTCACATAACATGCATTCACTACTGAGGATGAACACACCTAAAGTGTTTATTGATGTAATGGATGGAAAAATAAAATCCAGGTGTAGGATAAGATACAATTTCTGACATGAAGTCACGACGAAGATCTCACCGACCAAAAGATGCATTGGAACAGGCATGATGTTTTTTGGACAGTGTCATAGCTGGAATCAAATGCCAATGCAAAGTGGTATAACTTCTTTAGGAAAGCTACAATGAAGACTGTCAAGTTCTCAGTTAAAATCACAAGTTAGAGTAGTATATAATATCCTAGCTGAAAGCCTGGTAGAAACATTTTTGTAGGGCAGAGAATTATTTCATAGCAAAATGCCAGAAATTGCCTGGATTCTTTAACTTCTTGCCTTTCTTGTTAAAACTGTAAATAAAAATTTATTTTAGGGACCAGGGAAAGGAGAGGAATGAGAGTAAGGGAGAAGAATATTCAAATAATAAGAATTGCTCACCTGAAGAGAACAAAAGAATTAGCCTCAAATCCTTCCTCCTTTTCTGGAAAAGATAAAGCCAAGGGCAGTGGTGTTGGGAAACATAATGGGTCAAGTTCTGTAATAACATCAATGACATGGGAAAAATGAGTATGGAATGCTTATTTATCAAATATTTTCCAGCTCAGAAGTCACTGTGTATCTTAGCCTCCTGTGCATTCAGTAACTTGTTTTGTTGGCAGTACATGATGTGCCTTGATTGTAAACTGTGATGCATTTTATAAGGCTGCTCACATGTCTGTGAAAAATCCCCCAACTACACAGGCAAAAAAAAGAGCTATAATAAAAAGGACTGAGGGGTTTTCTTTGTTTTTTCTTATTGTTTACCAAAGAGCTTTTCAGCATCCATTTTTAAATGAGTCTGGCTGAACTCAAGCAGTAAGGAAATACTTTCTCATATCCTGGTTAGGGGAGAAGGGAAATCTTTGCTTGACAATGCTTAGAAATTCAAAAGGACAAATGGGAAGAAAGGAAAACATATTCTCAGAAACTGGCTCATTAATGACTGCTGCAGTTGAGTCAAGCTAGCAGAGGAAGCCCATTAATCACAGTCCATTTAAGCTGGGTGGGTATAAATGTTCTTGTTGCTCAAACAGTTCTGCTGATTGGCAGGTAGTTACTTTGAACTAAATTGGTGTATAAAAATTAATCAAGAGTCATTAGCTTGTATCCAGTTTATTTCTGATCATTGTCTTTCACATTTTTAACCGCAGAACCCCCTTCACCTGCAGATGAGTTTAGAAAATTCACTGAGTTCTGATGCTGACGTCACTTTCTCGATCCTTGCGATGAACAACTGGTACAATTTCAGCCTGATGCTATGCCAGGAGGAGTGGAACATCACAGATTTTCTCTTCCTCACACAACAGAGCTCAAAGTTCCACCTGGGGTCCATTATAAACATCACAGCAAACCTCACTTCAACCAGTGACCTCCTGAACTACTTGCAGTTTTACCTGGAGAGCATCAAAGACACGACGTCAACCATGGTGATGTTTGGGTGTGACATGGAGAAAACGCGGAGGATTTTTGAGATAACCACGCAGTTTGGTGTGATGCCTCCAGAGCTTCACTGGATTATTGGGGATTCGCAGAACGTGGAAGAGCTGAGGACAGAAGGTTTGCCCCTCGGTCTCATTGCTCACGGCAAGACAACTCAGTCGGTCTTTGAGCATTATGTGCAGGATGCCATGGAGCTGGTGGCCAGGGCTGTAGCAGCAGCCACCATGATCCAGCCTGAACTAGCTCTCATTCCAAGTACAATGAACTGCATGGACACAGATGAAAGGAATATCACTTCAGGCCAGTATTTGTCAAAGTAAGTTTTACCTTTTTTTATTTTTTCCCTTCAGGTGATATTTGCTGTATTGCAAACAAAATACTTTTCTTCCCCCTCCCACCATTCTCTGGGGGTTAGCTATCGTGCTGCTAACCCTCCCTCACAAATACATTTGTTTCAGTATTTTGTCCTGCTTCTTTACTTCTGGTAAATAATTATACTTCAGATAATGAAATTTTAACTTTGCCACAGTGGGAGAGTAAGCCAAACTCAAAGATTCTGATAAAAGAAGATACTGTTCCACAGAAGTAGAGATCACATAGTAAACACAGGCTAAGTTACAGACTGTGCTCTGAAATGTGTATTTATATTTATTCACATAAGATGGGCTACTGTCAAATTCTCTGAGATTTTGATGTACCCGAGAATAACAGAACACAGAATATTTGCACTGTTAAAGCCCTCAGACAGTATAGAGGTGTGTAGTAGTCCTTGCTAGCATGCTTCCGTGAAAAAGAAAGGAAAATGATGCACCTTCATCTCCTCAGAGGGCTTCTTCTGGTGAGAGCACTGAAAAGTACAAAGTGCTCTCTCTGCTGCATGTCACTAAATAGAAGTTGTTCCCAAAACTACTTGGGTGTTCATGTCTAGAAATGTTACAGTTTTTAATATATGAGTGGAAAACTTGCATGTGTTTTTTTGAAAACACGTAAAAGTGTCTTGGCTAAGTACGTGAATTCATCTCTTAGTTTACATCCAGCAACTGTTGCATGTTTTGCCCCCATTACATCTGGTTTTCAACTTAAAGATTATGTTGGATGGAGTTAGAATAAAAGGTCTTGAGGCTTTTTGTATTTGGCTCTTTTTGAAAAACATAATTTTTCTCAGATATGTCTGCACAGTAGTATATTAACAGCACTGCTCAAAACACAAACATTTGAGACCCCAACATTTCCTTAGTCCACTCATCCATTCAGAGTCAAAAACTCTGTTTCCAAGAGTGAGACAAGGCTTGGGAAATAAACACTGGACTGACTCTCAATACCGCCAGTGACTTGTGATGTTTATTTTGCCTCATTATTCTGGATATTTTAACTAGATCATACCTGAAAGGTAAAACTCAGCAGGAGTCTTCTTAAAGTAGCAAGAGGACAGCAGTTTTATGAACAGGCTTTTTGAGGTTTAAAGAAGGGATAAAGAAAAAGAAAACAAAAAAACCCCCACTTAAATGTATTCATGAAAAATGATGCATCACTGTTGCTGTCTACAGAGAACCATTAGCTTTTGTTATATTTTGGGAGACAATATGCAGTTTTACATCTGTGAAATTTCTTTTCCCTTCATACTGGTAAAGGTATTGTGGAAATGAAAGAAGGGATCATGTGCTTAGCATTCTTTTTTTCCGCTATACATTTGCTTGTGAACTCTATTAAAGAGAAAATAACAGGTTAGAGAAACCTTTTCCCTAAATCAGTGCAGCTGTTTTTGCAGTGTATGAGCGAGACAGGTACCTGATGGCCACGACTGATGTATTTGCGTCAGCAGCATAACTATTAACTCTGCGTGGTGCCATTAATCTCTCAGGTGTGACACACTGATGAGTGGCTTCACTGTCACCAGCCTGGCCAATCTCACCGGGGCTTTTAAGCTTTTTTAACCTCCAGAGATGAAACTTTTGTCTAGTGCTTAACTACATATTTACTAGTGAGTATGTTTTTGTGCCTGAATGAACCCATCCGTCTTGGTGTGAAGCCTTGGGGCTCCCGTGGGTGGCGACGGCAAAGGGGATGGAGAAGGGGATGCTGGAGAAGGAGCAGTGCACAGACCTCCACCTCCCCTCTCTGCAAAGGGTGGATGAACAGCAGCTCCACTCGCTGGAATGGCCGGAGCTTCTGCTGCCAGCACTGATCTCATACCTTGGCTGTGCAGACATTTAAGTGCACCCAGGAGCAGAATAATGAACTAGTCCATGGCAGAGCATGCTTGTATCTGTGTGGATATGGCTATAGGTGTACAATCCCCTGAGGATTATTCTGTTCTAAGTCACTGTCCATCGTACCTCCTACAATGAGATTGATTCCCTCATCTGTTCTTGCCTGCTCATGGGAACATCCTTGTTGATGGAACAAGGCATTAAAATTTCAAAGCCTCATCTTGTCTTATGGCTTTAATTAGTCTTACAGCTTTAGCTCAGCTTCTTGGGTAATTTTATCAGCCTGCAACTTCATAGATCCATAAAATCACAGATGGTTTGGGCTGGAAGGGACCTTAAACATCACCTCGTTCCACCCCCTGCCATGGGCAGGGACACCTTGCACTATCCCAGGTTGCTCCCAACCCTGTCCAACCTGACTTTGGACACTTCCAGGGACAGGGTACCCACAGCTTCTCTGGGCAACCTGTACCAGGGCCTCACCCACACTCACAGGGAACAATTTATTCCCAGTACCTCATCTAACCGTGCCTTCTGGCAGTTTGAAGCCATTCCCTCTTGTCCTGTCAGTAAGAAGTCCCTCTCCAGCTCTGCTGGAGTCCCTTTAGGTACTGCAAGGCTACTACAAGGTCTCCCAGAACCTTCTCTTTTTCCTTGCCAATTCTAGTTCTTGCCTCCAGTAAGCTTCGGAAAAAGAGATGTGGAATGACCTAACCATCAAACTTGAGAGAAAATAAAATATTTTCATTAAATCATTCTTAAATGTACTACAAGGATACCACTACTGGAGAGTGATAGTACTGCTAAAGATCTAAGGAGCAACAAAGCACATGAGAAACAAATAAAGCTGAAATGAGCAAATGACACACTTTGGACTCATTGTTCAAACTGAAGTGACTCTGATAAAGCTTTTATGCAATTATCACAGACTGTCAGTGTGAGTGTCAGCTCCCATATATTGACACAACATCAAGAAAATTCATTCAGTTGTCAGACTTGAGGATCTGACCCTTCACCTGAAGTTTGTGCAGGCTGTCTTTCCATACAGATCTGTCAGTAGCCCTTCTGAAATAACACTGCTTAGATACTGTCAGCATGTCTGTGCAATACCCAGCACTTGTAATTCCTAAAGATTCACACTCGATCTGTAGTGTAGTCACAGCCTCTTATCTGTTTCCTAAAGTTACTGAGTAAAGGAGTTTTCACTTTTGAAGTCCCTGGCATGAGTTTCACTGGTGCTGCTCACAGCGCATGCAAATGCTCAGCAGCCGCAGCTGCTTGCATATAAAACAAAGTGTTAAAATACTTCTCCAGCATGGTTCCCATCATTTATTCTGATTCATGTTCTGTCACTACAAAAAATACAGAACATGCAAATCAGCTGCAGAGGTAAGTCTCTAACTCGATGAGGTGGTGAAGTCATACATTTAAATGCTGTTAAATCTCTCTCAGGTACCCAGTCCTAACACAGCCACAGGACAGGTACAGAGGGCTTGTTCTGCCCTCCTGAGCATGCTTATTTCTTCTATGTGACTCAAGGAACACTGTGCATTAATTCCACTGGTCTCATTCCTCCTTCAGAAAATGAATCTAATGCATTATTCCATAGCTTCAGTTACACCCAAAGCACCTGCTTTGCTGCATTCTCATGCCTGGGTCATGCTGTATTAGCAACATGGGGCCAAATCAATGAGAACTTGCAAGCTTATTCCACCTGAGGACTTTTCTCCCTCAATTTTGGCATTTTTGTGAACTACTAACAGTCTTTTGCACACAGCTCCTGAAAAAATTTTTGTGCAGGCCCATCTACACACGTGGAATGGCTTTACTGTTGCTGTCACAATGATGGCTTTGGCCTATATGCCCAGAAAGGCTTGTAAAGAACTTGCACAGTTTTTCACGGAGACTGAGGGAGATAAAAGTGAGAGAGAGAAAACCCAAACAATTTTATGGGCACATAAACCTTCTTTTAGTGCTAAAGACTGCCTGCTCCCATAAGCTTTGTCTTGATAGTGTTTACATACACAAACAGGGAAGTTACACCATCAGATAGAAAGCATGGGTTAGGAGTGAAGGAGTGGGCAAACAGTGGCAGATACCACTGATTAGTGGAGCTGTGGTGTCCTCTAACACTGGATTAAATGGTAAAGGATTTTAAAAATAAAAACTGCACTTACAGTTTATATACATTTAAATTTATAAACACCTACCTGCCTTTTTAGGCGTGATTTCCAGACCAAGCCTAACACATGTACAGATCATCTGCTTCTGAGAGTATTGTCTGTATCATCTTTCTCCAAACTCAACCTACACAAAAGACACTGAAAAGAACTGAGAAGCTGCCTCAGAGAAGGCTCACACACACAACCACACTCAAAACTAAAGCACATACTTTCATAAATTTACTTTTGCAAAGGGCAAAAATTGGTATGACCTTGAGACTTAAACAGTCCAGAATTTTAACTGCTGAAACCCCATCAAAAATCATCAAAACAACAGGTAGAGACCAGACGGAAGTATGCATGTGCACACACTTGCGATTGGTTTATCCTTTTCAAATCAATTTAAAGTTATTTTTTATCCTCTGTAACTATTGATAAACAGTTTACTTAAAAGTTTATGTCTTCCTTATTGAGGCTGGAATGACAGCCTTTATACTTCTTCTAGTACTTTCATCCAATTCTCAGGACTAATGTGAAGTACTATATTCTGCTACGATAGCTGAATAGTCTGTCTTCTGAATGCCTCTTACTGAAAAAAAACTGCACATGACTTGCCTTGCACCATATTAGCAGCAATTTAACTCAGTTGTTTTTAATGGAACCGCTGTGGTAAGGCTTGTGCAGCCCTTGCCAAATGCAGAGCAGCTTTGCTGTTAGCAGCGTGCAGTTCAGCCGGTCATGGTACTCACACTAAAAATGATTTTCTGCTTCAAACACTTAATTCGTGCTGAGTTCCCAGCTCCGTTATCCACATCGTTTTTAGCCTCTTTGATGATGGCTTGCCAGAAGCTGAATTCAACATGTAGGGAGGACAACTGCTAGTTAACACTGCCTTCCGAAATACAAAGGAGATATGCAACTTTATTGTCAATATCTGGAATATTAAAAGCCCGGAATTGTCAATGCAAAATGTGCAGTGCAAAGCTGGCACACTTCATGAGATCTGCTTCAATGGCAGCATTGCACTTTTAAGAACATTACTTTTGCACATTTTTTTTTAAAACTGCTTTTTTGGGTGTTTATTTTTGTAAAAATTAAAACTGACTGTCCTAGAGCAACCATCTTTCACTTTCTTTCCTTACTTTTTTCTGAAGTGTCTAACAGTGATTTACCAATGCCAAATTTGCATTTTTGAATCCAGATTGGTTCACTTGAGAGTGCTTGAAAGCTGTTGACAGCACTTCAGTAGCCCCTCTTATGTAAGCTAGATCTTACTGAGATTATAGCATTTTTCTTGGAAGGACATTTCATACATAATTTCCACTCTTCCACTTTCATATATATTTTTATCTAGGAAAGTGACAGCAGATCTGGTGAGTTCAGCTTAGAACTAACCTGTATTTCATCAGTTTGTGAGGCAGAGGTAACTGAAAAAATTACTGTTCTCGTACTCATTTTTTCTTGTAAGTAAAAAATACATCTTTCCTGAGGAGTTTTTGTTTGCATTAGATATGTGGGGGAGCATTCCCGCATAGTTTAGTTGTAAATTATGTGGCTGGTTCATTGTGCCATAGGATCTGTGTGCTATTAATGGTCCAGTTGTTCAACAACTTCCCCGTCTACTCTCTTCAACATAAATTCATGATTTAGCTGTCTGCTTCTGACTACCCTGCTTTCTGCCTCCAACAGGTTTTTAGCCAACACAACTTTTGATGGTGTCAGTGGCCACATTAAGGTGAAGGGCTCCTCCATTGTCAGCTCAGAAAATAACTTCTTCATCTGGAATCTGCAGCATGACCCTGTTGGGAACCCAATGTGGACGCGCCTGGGGAGCTGGCAAGAAGGGAAGATCATCATGGACTATGGGATATGGCCAGAACAGGCACAGAGACATAAAAGTCACATGCAACAGCCCACCCGGCTGCACTTGAGAGTGGTGACTCTGATTGAGCATCCCTTTGTCTTCACAAGGGATGTGGATGATGAAGGTCTTTGCCCAGCAGGGCAGCTGTGCCTGGACCCGCTGACCAATGATTCAGGTGTGCTGGACAACCTGTTTGAAACCCTCCAAGGGGGCAATGACACCGTTCCCATTGAGCTGAAGAAGTGCTGCTATGGCTACTGCATTGACCTGCTGGAGAAGCTGGCTGAGGATATGAATTTTGATTTTGACCTGTACATTGTTGGGGATGGAAAATACGGTGCCTGGAAGAACGGCCACTGGACAGGGCTGGTGGGAGACCTTCTTGCTGGTACAGCTCACATGGCAGTGACATCATTCAGCATCAACACTGCCCGAAGCCAAGTGATTGATTTCACGAGCCCTTTCTTTTCCACCAGCTTGGGGATCCTGGTGAGAACTAAAGACACTGCAGCTCCTATTGGAGCCTTTATGTGGCCACTTCACTGGACTATGTGGCTGGGGATATTTGTTGCTCTTCACATCACAGCTATATTCCTCACCTTGTATGAATGGAAAAGTCCTTTTGGAATGACCCCTAAGGGACGGAACAGGAACAAAGTCTTTTCTTTCTCCTCTGCCCTCAATGTCTGTTATGCGATCCTGTTTGGAAGAACAGCTGCCATCAAACCCCCAAAATGCTGGACTGGAAGGTTTTTAATGAATCTCTGGGCTATTTTCTGCTTGTTTTGTCTGTCAACCTACACAGCCAACCTAGCTGCTGTCATGGTAGGAGAGAAGATCTATGAAGAACTTTCTGGAATACATGACCCAAAGGTAAAACGTGTCTTTTGTTACTTACTCAGCCTTTTCTTCTTTCCACTCAGTATTCACTGCTGCATAATTCACAGTTTCTAACAAAATCGGAATGCAATCTTAGTGGAAAAAAAGTGGTTGCACTACATTAGTTACCACCTGGTGGCATTTCAGGTGGAAAGTTCAGTGAGAGAGGACCTTCAAACAACCATAGGAGTGTAGAGGGAAGGATTTCAGAGATTGAAGATGAGGAAAAAGGTGAAGTATTCTGGTGTTTTCCACTGCAGAGAAGAAAAGTGGCTTCTACAGATTAAGGGTTTGAGTTCAGTTCCGAGTTCCCTTTGACTGGAGTTGTTTAAATCAGTTGGATGATTCAGATCATCCTGAGATCTACTCAAACAAAACAACTGCACAGACCAAGACAGAAACACTGATCCTCTCTAGGTAGGATTTTCCAAGCATTTCACTGGTCACAGTGCTACTGGAAAAGGCGTTGCTGGCAAAATTCCCCATGGATGCTAAATGAAACGTAGCAGAACTGAAATATTTTGAAAAATCCTGCCTTATGCTTTAAAACATGAAATTCGCTTTACAAATAGTCAGGCATTTGATTTGCAGTGTTGTTTCTGCTGGGGACCTGTCATGGGAGAAGATGAGGACTGTTGTAGACAACCCATCTGCAAAGAGCTTGGACTTCCCAGAACTTCCTCCACCTGCTCTCTCCCCCTTCCCAAGGGGTCTTCATTTGGAATTTGAGTCCAGTCCTTTTATAAGACTATTCTTAATTTATTTGCCACTAAATAGTGATCAGGAAAGCAAGGGGCAGAATGGCTTGTAGAGAGAACAGATAGCTGCAGGTGACACCAGAGCATCCTCTGTACCCGACAGTCACTCCAGGGGACACGGTGGCAACTGCAGATTTCCCTTGCTAATGTGGCTCTTCATGCAGTGAAGGTGTGATTTTTACCCACAGTTTTGTGCTCGTGACCTAACTGCTGGTGCAGAAACCATCCCCCATGTGTTTGTCTCAAGGGGCTGAGCTGATGTATTATTGTGCCACCATAAAAAAGTAATTGCAATAGTGCGAGAACAGGGCATACATCTTGCTTTTTGTAAACTGTGTGAATAAATGGTACATACGTCCCTCCAGACAGCAAAGGCCAAGCTCCGTCTGTTACATTACTGAAACCCTGCAGTCAGGCTAATGACCATACAGATTTGACTTTGTGAGTGCAGTGCCTTACTCACTCCCTGCAATGTTAACTAGATGGTTTCTACCAAAAAATGTTTTAAACAAAGAATAACAGTATCTATGGCTGACCCGAGGTGCTCTAAAATTGATTTATGGCTTAAAGAAAATTGCTTCTAATAATCTGCCATTCCCCTCCCAGCAAAAAATATCATAAATATTACATTAATATCTTCATCAATATAAGGCACAAAAGTCCAGGAATCAGTATATATGTTTTCTTCAAAGCATTCTGAAGAAGCAGGTGAGTGCTTTCAGTTGAATTTCCCCAGCTCCAGGGATATCTCTGTTACATTGTTGTATGAAGCCACACATTGGTTTAAAAATGAGATTAGTCCTCTACTCTTTTCACGGGCATCTCCTCATCCATCAAATCAAATTGCATCAGATTACATCCTCTTTTTCAGNCCCATCTGCAAAGAGCTTGGACTTCCCAGAACTTCCTCCACCTGCTCTCTCCCCCTTCCCAAGGGGTCTTCATTTGGAATTTGAGTCCAGTCCTTTTATAAGACTATTCTTAATTTATTTGCCACTAAATAGTGATCAGGAAAGCAAGGGGCAGAATGGCTTGTAGAGAGAACAGATAGCTGCAGGTGACACCAGAGCATCCTCTGTACCCGACAGTCACTCCAGGGGACACGGTGGCAACTGCAGATTTCCCTTGCTAATGTGGCTCTTCATGCAGTGAAGGTGTGATTTTTACCCACAGTTTTGTGCTCGTGACCTAACTGCTGGTGCAGAAACCATCCCCCATGTGTTTGTCTCAAGGGGCTGAGCTGATGTATTATTGTGCCACCATAAAAAAGTAATTGCAATAGTGCGAGAACAGGGCATACATCTTGCTTTTTGTAAACTGTGTGAATAAATGGTACATACGTCCCTCCAGACAGCAAAGGCCAAGCTCCGTCTGTTACATTACTGAAACCCTGCAGTCAGGCTAATGACCATACAGATTTGACTTTGTGAGTGCAGTGCCTTACTCACTCCCTGCAATGTTAACTAGATGGTTTCTACCAAAAAATGTTTTAAACAAAGAATAACAGTATCTATGGCTGACCCGAGGTGCTCTAAAATTGATTTATGGCTTAAAGAAAATTGCTTCTAATAATCTGCCATTCCCCTCCCAGCAAAAAATATCATAAATATTACATTAATATCTTCATCAATATAAGGCACAAAAGTCCAGGAATCAGTATATATGTTTTCTTCAAAGCATTCTGAAGAAGCAGGTGAGTGCTTTCAGTTGAATTTCCCCAGCTCCAGGGATATCTCTGTTACATTGTTGTATGAAGCCACACATTGGTTTAAAAATGAGATTAGTCCTCTACTCTTTTCACGGGCATCTCCTCATCCATCAAATCAAATTGCATCAGATTACATCCTCTTTTTCAGCATTATTGTGACCACATGTGGAGTTTTTAAAACAGGTATTGGGAAATTCCTGCAGCTCCAAGGAAACTAAATTATTCTAAAGCTGTGCTCTTAAAGCTTAGTGCAGAACATTGAAGCATGTCAAGTGCTGCAGAGACAGGCCTGGGGCCAGAACAGAAACACCGATGACTCCTGGTTAGTAACCTCAGTGATTCCTTTAAATCAGTGGGATTACTGACCTTTCCTAGAAAAGCACTTCCCTGCTTCGTGAAATAAATCTAAGCTTCTGAGTAGTTATCAGTTCCCACTTGGGAGTCAGGCAACATAGATTTTAGGGAAGAAGAAGACTGCCTGCCATTACATGAACTACAGAATAGTTCTGTGTGTTTCATTCATGTGTTTGCCTCCAAAGTCTTAGTCTGGAAGAGTAGTTGTAGTAGAAAATGCACTGGTTTAACCTTTTTTTCCACGCAAAGCTTAAACTGTGCCTATTCAAAATTCTCAATAAGAGTTAAAGCTTAGGTTTAGGAAATGTTTGGGGCACAACAGTCGCAGAATTACGGGCACCACATTTTAGTTAGTTACTTAAAGCATTTTTTATGTGACTAAAAGATTTTGTGCTTGGGTTTTTCTTCCCAGATATGTTTACCTCTTTCTTTTCAGTGGTGGAGACTCATTTCAAAAAGAAGGCAGCAGGAGGGAGAAATAACCTTTTTAATTTAAATATACTTCTGCTGCTCTCAGTGTGCATGTGCCCTTTCTCCTGTGCTTTCGAAATTTAAAAAACAAAGCCCAAAATAGAGGAGCAGACTTCTCAAGGTGATGTAAGGCATGTAATTTTTTTCAGGCTGTCAGCCATAAATGGCAAATCCCATCTGAGATTGTGAACAGTCAGGAAGGACAGAATTAGAGCTATCTCAGTTGGACCTTTAAATGCACTAATGATATAGAAGAGAATATAGAAATATCATCAAGCTGCTGAAAGGAGGAGCAGCCAGCGAGACAGGAACCAGAGCAGAAGGCAAGCAATGAAAGGAAGAAGAACTAATTTACTGGAATGTGTCTTGAATCTGGGGAACTTGCTGTGTATTTTCTGTGTAAG
Source organism: Mystacornis crossleyi (assembly GCA_013400655.1). Lineage (NCBI taxonomy): Eukaryota > Metazoa > Chordata > Aves > Passeriformes > Timaliidae > Mystacornis > Mystacornis crossleyi. The sequence continues at coordinate 37,415 of VYZQ01021461.1, forward strand.
AATCTTAACCAGGGTAGGTCAATAAAGCCACACTCCTGCAGTGTCCATCAAAGGTGGCTGTCCCTTTTTGTAGGTCCCATTTCAGGTGACCTTTTACAACAGGAAGTACAGCAGGAGCCAGTAAGTTGTAGAGATATTGAAGCAATGTTCTGCCACCTTAAAATCTAATTATTCTAAGAAAATGGGCAGTTTTGGTCCACAGCTGCCCCCCCTCCCCCCCCCCCC
>VYZQ01021461.1:52004-68058 GCA_013400655.1 Mystacornis crossleyi
TAGACTCCATTCTTGATTCTTCAAATACTTTTTCAGACTTTATGATTTCTCCGAAGCCCTAGGCGATAAGATTTTGTTACTGGTTTATAGAAAACAGAAAGACTCTTTCAGCATAGGACTTTCAAAACATAAGAAACACAAAAGAAAGAGAGCATGAGAAACAGAAAATATTAGAAAAAAGATTAGAAAAGAAGAGACAACTAATAAGAGAAGATTCACAGGAAGACTATGGCATTTACCTATCCTGTCAGGACACAGATATTTGTGGTTTCCATCCTGTCACATAATCTTCCCAGGAGAGGACTACAGAAGGTAAGAAAGCAGCAGTGACAAGTGATGAGTCTTGTTTCCATCCTGAAGTTTTTATCTTCTGTTGAAGCAAGTAACCCTTAGCAATCCTAGCAAACTGTCAGTGAAGTGCTTTTGGCAGCATTTTGTACTGTCAATCCACAGAGCTGCAAGCAAACCTTTTCCTCCTGTGGATAAGCAGCAGAAAGAAGAAAACAGAAGTCGTTGAAAGACAGAGAGGATTAAAACAATTATTAACATTTATCCTTCGTAAAAGGAGTTAATCAAATACAAACTTGCAGACACATAATGATGCTTAAGAAAAAGCAGAGATGACGAGAAGCAGGTAGAGCACTGGATGCAAGGGATCACTGAACTCCCTTACACAGGCTTCCCAGAACTTCCCACCAGGCATATGGTGTTGCTAGAGACAAGATATTAAGCCAGATGGACTTTTGATCTAATAAACATTCCAGCATTGTCATCATTTGGGGTGAAATTTGACAGCATGCTCAACACAAAGCAAAGCTTGGGCAGTCCTCAGTAAAGGATTTAGAATAGAAAATTGCATGGAGGTACAGTTTACTGTTTTTGTACCAGCCTTTCTCATTCACGCTTAAAAATTTAGCCAAATGCAGACACTGGTGACAGTCTGAGCAAGAGAGGCTTTCCAGTGAAGTCAGACTTTATCTGCAGAGTAGATGTTGCACTGCAGTTGGCATCACCAGGTGGGCCACGAACTTCACAACAAACACCTAAGATGACTTGGAAGATGCCAGTGTGGTTCAGTGTTGGGTCGTAATGGGGTTTTTGGTCTCTTCACTGAAACGTCCAAGAAATAAAACTTAAAAAAAATTCATCCTGGCTGTGGTGATGATCTTCTTGGGACAGAGAGTGCATGAACCCCACTTCAAGTTCCTTCTTTAAGCAGGTCATCTACAGTGTCTCAAGACTGGAGCTGGCAGCATTGTGCTGGAAGTCTCCATGAGGTATTGTCACAGCCCAACTCCTGATATTTATGTCTTCTGGCACTTAAATGCTGCTCCTAGACTCCCAGGCAAGAACATTTTCCTCTGTGCCCACAGTCCTGGCACAGCACTATGGCCAGCTCCTCATTAAGGCACATCCTGCATTGCTTGTCCCACAGCCATCTACACCAGAACACATTAAAAAGAATACGCCAGGACTCCCTCCATGCCCGCAGACTTGGAATTAGCTGCAGATCTCATTCCTGGATTGCAACACAGGGATCACAGATTAGCAGACCACCAGGTGGTAACCACCTGCCCACTCTTCAGGTAAAAATTACTGGAAATACAGAATTTTCATAGCTTCCATGACATCAGAAACACCATCCAAAAGACTTTTTTCTGTTCCTTTTCAGACTAAACTGGGTGACTGCGAGTTTACATCCTACCTCTGCTATTCTTAAAAAAACTACAAACACTCTTTTTTCTGTGAGGTCATTGAAGAGAAGACTAGGAAAGATCTTTTTATGGCTTTGTGCTGCCCTGCACTCTATTCTGCTTAGATGATAATGCAGAGGCCAGATGGACTGGCAGAATGCTTCTTGGCTTGGTCTTTGCCAAGCAGAGCATGGTGAGATCATCTTTGCAAGCTGCTGTGATGTCCGTGAGCTTCCTGAGAAGCAAATACAGCATGACTGCTTTAGCCTTAGCTCTGTTTGGCTTCCTGTGCACTGAAAGCTTGGCCTGTTAGAGGCTGGTGGGTTGCTGAAGGCTTTTTAATTAGTGTGGCTTGGCAGCACTCGGCCAGCTCAAGGAAGTGCTTGGCATAGTGGAAGATGCTGCCTGACTCCTCCATGGCAGCTTGAGACTTTCCCCGTGAGTCACTAAATGCTCCAGAAGCAAAGAGAAACTGTAGAAAGAGGGGTCTGTGAAACCTGGGCTGGGGCTACAGAGCGTGGAGTCTGTTCAGAAAAGGGCAGGGCACAGAACTGCAAAAAGAGTCTGTGTGTGTATAGCCATGGTTGCAGCCTGGGCCGTGCAGAGGGGACTTCTCCCTCCTTCTCACTGCCAGAGGAGACTTTTTTGGTGTACAACCTTTCAGTCCTCAGTTTGACTGTGAGGAATGGCAGCAAAGACAGTGATATGGTGTCTAGGCTTGTAGAAATGAACTGGAGGTGCTACCCTTTGGCAGAAGGCTAAATTTCATCCCTAAGAAGTCAGTAAAACATACTCTGCCGAAACAAATCCAGGCTGTGTGTCCTTTGCTGGGTACCCAGAGCCCCAGAAAGTGGATTATAGCCAGCCCAAAGGCTTCTCATAACACTTCCTGAAACACTGTCTGTTCTAGAGACAAATAATGCAAATAAACACCTAGATTTGGGTGTTCAGGGTGTTTCAGGGGGATTGTTTTTCACATTTGAAGAAAACCCTGAGAGTACGCAGGGCTATTTAGTCACCTGGTAAGTCTCTCCAGGCTTTTCCTGTGGGGTGGGAAGCTGCCTGCAGGAAAACACCCCGAGAGACAGGGCCACGAACACTCCAGATTTCTGAGGAAGTGTTGGCACGCTAGGACCAAGATACCCGATATGATGGGAGGCAAATGGCTCTGCTGATCTTCTCCTGTCCTGCCCTCAGCTCCACCACCCATCCCAAGGGTTCCGGTTCGGCACGGTGCGGGAGAGCAGCGCCGAGGACTACGTGAGGCAGAGCTTCCCAGAGATGCACGAGTATATGCGGCGTTACAACGTTCCTGCCACCAACGATGGGGTGGCCTACCTGAAGTGAGCCCTTGCATGCGGCACCACACCTCCTCCCCTGGCCCGTTGTTACGATCTGGTTGTGAAAATTGTTAAGAGATACGCCTGAATTAAGGTGCAAACGAGGACAAAGTCAGTAGTATGGATTTTATTTAACAGTAGATGTGTGTGTGTGTGAGAGCGAGACAGAGAGAGAGAGAGAGAGAGAGGGAGGGAGAGAGGGAGGTGGTGGTGGTGGTGGTGGTGGTGGTGGTGGTGATGGTGGTGGGGAGAGAGGAAGATAGTGACAGACAGATGAAGCAGAAAATATCACCACTCCATGGATCCCATGTCCCACTGATCCTCTCCCTCTGATCTTCCTGGTGCTGAGGGTCCCACAAAACATAGACTTCGGTGGATTAATACACATTTGGGCCAGGTGGGAATGCCCAGGTACCTCCCCTGGATGTGGGGGTGCCATCAGGCAAGAGCAATGTATAAACTCCTGGCAGGTTTCTGAGCTTGGGAGCCCTTTGTCAGGCAGTAAGAAACATTCAGGAAAAAACATCCAGTCCAAGCAAAAGTTGCCAGTGAGGTTCCTCAGCATGGTGGGAGGAATGGAGGTTCTCAGAGAGGAACCTTAATTTATCATGAAAATGAATAAAAGAAGCACTAGACTGGTAAAAAGTAATAGAAGTCTTGTTGCTTTAGGGAATCATGGTGTCAGTGTGCCTCAGAGACATTTGTGCTTAACAGTCTGTGGGACACACAACTCTTACAGGAAATAGGAGAGGTGGTAATAAGCCTGAAATCATTCATTCATTTTATCTTAGAGGTTGCCTAGCAGATAGCCTGAGAGCTTTTCACTAGAAGTTTTTTCCTGTTGTTTCCTGATTATATATTTTTTCCCAGACCCATCCTATTGATAATTAAGACACGTTGCAGTTCTTTGGGTCAAACTGGAATCAGTGGATTGAAATCAGTGGAGTAATCACATCAGGAGAACACCTTTAGAGGGACAGGAATGGAGGGTGCAGTCCCTCGGTCAGATGAGAACAGGCACTGCAACTGTTTTTTTGTATCATTATTTTATCCAAGCATGCTGTTCACAAATGAGCATTTTAGTAAAATTCAGTCATCCGTGTTCATGAAGACAACACAAGGAAAAGCTGAATTGCATGAAGGAAATAATTTACCTCATATTCAAGGAGAAAGGATGAGATACACCATTGAATAAGTTATTCTTCTGTGTTTTTGCTCTACTATCCCCAAGTTTAACATGACAAAGAAACCAAGACACCAAATAAATTACTAAATACCAAATTAAATTGGTATTAAATTACCAAATTAAAATAACAAAGTGTTTTAGCAATTTTTGATCTTTTCCACTAAAGCCATATGGTCACTTTCAATTGAGTCAAAGTCCAACATGCTGTAGTGGTTTTTGTCTTTCAGACCCATAGTATTTTGTGGAATTAAAATAAGTCCTAAACACACTGACTGCACTTAATGCACAAAGGCACAAAGTTTGCATGTTGTGCACAATTCCCTCCTTCAAAATATAAATCAGTTTTCATTTTAGGTGCAGATGTGCAAATAGCAGTCCCTGGTCCCTGTTTTCCTACAGTAATCTTCCAGACATCTGCATAGACAAATGTTCAGTGAGTGTCACTCAGCCTTAGACTGTGAAGTGACTGTGTTTCTGACTTTGATGTTGAATACAGGCATGATCCAGAGAAACTTGATGCCTTCATCATGGATAAAGCACTCTTAGATTATGAAGTGTCAATAGATGCCGACTGCAAGCTCCTAACAGTGGGAAAACCCTTTGCCATTGAAGGTAATAACCAGTTTTATAACACACTGGTCTGTTCCTCATGTGCTGAATTTGACTTGTGCTGTGGTATTCTCAGTGAAAATACAGAGGTGAAACTTGAGAATTGTGACAAAATCCTCAGTGACTGAGAACAAAAGCTCCAGCCTTTTTTTTTTGTGGTTTTTTTGAGCTCTCAGAGCACTTGTACCACGTATTTCGAGGCCAGGTTGCGTGGAGCTTTGAGAGACTTGGTTTAGTGGAAGACCCCCCATGGCAAGCGTTAGAACTGAATGATCTCTAAGGTCCCTCCCAACCCAAACCATGCTGTGATTCTGTGATTCCATGACCTGTTGCCATGCTCTGTATAGAAATTATTCCAAGGCTCCAGACAAGTAGGAGGCAGAGTCCATTTCCCTGCTTTGCCATGAAATAAAGAGGCCCCTGAAATGAGGCTTCTCTTTGGCCAGCTCGCTTTGCTGACACGTGTTCAAAACCCAGTTCAAGCGTGTTCAAAATGCAGTTCTGCGGTTTCATTCTCATCTGAAGCAGACAAAAACACTGTTCCCACTTTAAAGGTCAGCTTAAGATTCCCGCTGAATCTGTAGTTAACTGAGAAAGGAGCCTGCCCTGGTGCGTGACCTCCTGCAGCCTCGAGGAATTAGCAAGGACAGCTCAGAAGGCAGCCTGGAAGCAAGGCTGGTGTGAAGCTGCTTCCAGCATGGATGAGCACATGGGCAGCAGACTTTAGGAACCACTTTTGTGATAAATGGCCAGTGGAAAGGACTGGCGCTTCCACTTCCCCCCACTCCATNCTGATCTTCCTGGTGCTGAGGGTCCCACAAAACATAGACTTCGGTGGATTAATACACATTTGGGCCAGGTGGGAATGCCCAGGTACCTCCCCTGGATGTGGGGGTGCCATCAGGCAAGAGCAATGTATAAACTCCTGGCAGGTTTCTGAGCTTGGGAGCCCTTTGTCAGGCAGTAAGAAACATTCAGGAAAAAACATCCAGTCCAAGCAAAAGTTGCCAGTGAGGTTCCTCAGCATGGTGGGAGGAATGGAGGTTCTCAGAGAGGAACCTTAATTTATCATGAAAATGAATAAAAGAAGCACTAGACTGGTAAAAAGTAATAGAAGTCTTGTTGCTTTAGGGAATCATGGTGTCAGTGTGCCTCAGAGACATTTGTGCTTAACAGTCTGTGGGACACACAACTCTTACAGGAAATAGGAGAGGTGGTAATAAGCCTGAAATCATTCATTCATTTTATCTTAGAGGTTGCCTAGCAGATAGCCTGAGAGCTTTTCACTAGAAGTTTTTTCCTGTTGTTTCCTGATTATATATTTTTTCCCAGACCCATCCTATTGATAATTAAGACACGTTGCAGTTCTTTGGGTCAAACTGGAATCAGTGGATTGAAATCAGTGGAGTAATCACATCAGGAGAACACCTTTAGAGGGACAGGAATGGAGGGTGCAGTCCCTCGGTCAGATGAGAACAGGCACTGCAACTGTTTTTTTGTATCATTATTTTATCCAAGCATGCTGTTCACAAATGAGCATTTTAGTAAAATTCAGTCATCCGTGTTCATGAAGACAACACAAGGAAAAGCTGAATTGCATGAAGGAAATAATTTACCTCATATTCAAGGAGAAAGGATGAGATACACCATTGAATAAGTTATTCTTCTGTGTTTTTGCTCTACTATCCCCAAGTTTAACATGACAAAGAAACCAAGACANTCTGTGATCTATCACTTTCCATCCTCTATACAAATAAACACTCTTCTTTGGCCTGAATACCAACCTCCCACCAGCCTTTTTTTTTTGTGGTTTTTTTGAGCTCTCAGAGCACTTGTACCACGTATTTCGAGGCCAGGTTGCGTGGAGCTTTGAGAGACTTGGTTTAGTGGAAGACCCCCCATGGCAAGCGTTAGAACTGAATGATCTCTAAGGTCCCTCCCAACCCAAACCATGCTGTGATTCTGTGATTCCATGACCTGTTGCCATGCTCTGTATAGAAATTATTCCAAGGCTCCAGACAAGTAGGAGGCAGAGTCCATTTCCCTGCTTTGCCATGAAATAAAGAGGCCCCTGAAATGAGGCTTCTCTTTGGCCAGCTCGCTTTGCTGACACGTGTTCAAAACCCAGTTCAAGCGTGTTCAAAATGCAGTTCTGCGGTTTCATTCTCATCTGAAGCAGACAAAAACACTGTTCCCACTTTAAAGGTCAGCTTAAGATTCCCGCTGAATCTGTAGTTAACTGAGAAAGGAGCCTGCCCTGGTGCGTGACCTCCTGCAGCCTCGAGGAATTAGCAAGGACAGCTCAGAAGGCAGCCTGGAAGCAAGGCTGGTGTGAAGCTGCTTCCAGCATGGATGAGCACATGGGCAGCAGACTTTAGGAACCACTTTTGTGATAAATGGCCAGTGGAAAGGACTGGCGCTTCCACTTCCCCCCACTCCATGGGCAATCACTCCAACTGCTCCCATCATATGATAAAACAACCTCCTTCAGAAACCTGATAAATCCCTTTCAGAAAGGTCTGTTCTGCTGAAGTAAAACCAAAAGCTTCCACAACTTTGAATCAAGTAGATGAGATTTCAATACAGAAAAAGAAACAAACAAATAGACTCCGAACTGTATGATTTTGGATGACTGGACTTCATAGCCCCAGTTACAAAAAATATCTCTGAAAATGAGATGAGTCCTAGCTGTGCCAACTCTGTAACAAATTCTTTGACGTGAGCAAATTTATTCAGGTGGAATTACAGGCACAATATAAAAAACACAGCAGCAAGGGAGACTAATGCATTGTAGGAACACTTAACACCTCATCACTCATTGAAAAGCAAGCCACTGCCATGGCAAATTCAGCACTTGTCTGTTTGTGAGGGTTTTTTTCTTTCTTCCTGTGTTGTTGTGGGTTTTTTTAAGGAGACAGTCTGAAATGCTTAATTCTGAACTGAAAAACAAAAATCCACAGCAGACTAGAAATGAATCTCTGCAGGCAATTGGCATGCAACTGAATGTCTTTGAGGCATCAACTGCATTTGTTTAGAATTTATAAAGTCAAACCCCAGAATCTGCAAATAGAAATACCATCATCATAGTTACTGAATTAATTTTCACTTAGGCTAAGTCCTTTACCAGCACTTTAATACGGTGAAAGACAACACAGTGGCTAAAAACTGCGTTTATTAGTATCTGAAAGTCCGTGTCGGTGCCAGAGCAGAAGTGCACAAACTGAAAGTATAACCCCTGGGCTTTAAATTGCCGCGTGATAACAATGAAGATTGCTCCTGTATATATTTACATGCATACAGCTCCTCATCAGAAAATGCATAGGAAGAAGATGTCACAGCTGACACCACAGTCACATCCACCGCTCTACCAATGCAAGGGGATCACAGAATGGTTTACGTGACATTGAGGCCCTTTTGCATTGCTGAAAGAATCCATGGCAAGTGCATGAAAAAGTCTGTGTTTCTAGAGAAAGGATTTATTCATCCACTGGCTCCATTTTAAGTTTTTGAACCTCCAGTTTACATATTTCTTGTGTGGCCGTAATAATTTTGAATTTGCTTATTCTATTTATATTGGTGACTTTATTTTACACAAAAAAAGGTCTTGTCTCAGCGTTCTCAGACCACAGTAAGCCAAGTTTGACCTGGCTGGCTGAAACCAGAGTGCCGGCTTGCTCTTCCACGCTGAAATGAGCATACTTCAGCAAAAACCAAACAAGAGAGAAATCATTGTGCTGTTCTCCCATCTAGGATATGGCATTGGTCTTCCCCCCAACTCTCCTCTCACCTCCAACATCTCTGACCTGATCAGCCAGTACAAATCCCACGGCTTCATGGATGTTCTGCACGACAAGTGGTACAAGGTTGTCCCCTGTGGGAAAAGAAGCTTCGCCGTCACGGAGGTGAGCGATGAACTCGGGTCACCTAAGTGAGGCTTTGTGCAAGCTAACAGTTATTTCCCCTCATTCCTAATGACGTTCCCACATCACAGGGATGGGTGGCACCTGAAGGGAAGGAGGAGGCTTCGAAGGCAAGAGCTGCTGACCTGGGGAGCAGTCATATCAGAGCAGGAGGAGCACATCAGTGGGACTGTGCTGCTGAGTGAGGCACCAGAAAGCTCCTCTGGAGACAAGTAGGGCATGAAAAGGGCAGTAACAATCCTGATCTGGCACAGTGCATGGCAAACCTGTCTGATTCCACTCAACTGTGTGTGTATCACCATCCACAGAGAGAGGGTGAGCTCAGGACATCCCGAATTCCTAATACACCCTGACCACTTCCTAACATGGGTGGCAGCTACCTGTACCAAGGATAGGATTTCAGGCTAGAAGTAGTCTGATAGGATACCATCTCTAAGAAGAGAGGGGAAGTAGGTCTCACTTCCACGTAGATCTGCGTGTAATGGAAGTAAATCTTCATGGAGGTACTTCAAAGTACCAAATCAGAGGAGTTATACCAGCTCATAGCAGCTGAAGAGGTAGGCCATTATTTATGAGAAAAAGATGACTCTTCCCAGAACAGCAGTTTTTCCTCAAGTTCCCCAGACTGTCAAGTGAAAAAAAAGGTAAATTATTGAGGAATCAAAAGAACCAGCAATGTCTGAAGCTTAAAGCATACTCTTTAGTTCAAGGTCTTCCAGAGGGGGTAGGTTATGTATTGTCATTAGTACAAAACAGTTGAACTCTGCTGTCTCCTTCTCAGAGTGTTCAGCCAAATGCTAAACAGTGTGTGCTCCCTGAGGAAGTGGCAGCATTCTCCTATCAAAGAGAAGCCCAGTTTCCTGGGGCTCTAACTCCCACTTCTCAGTGGTCACCTAAGCATCATGTCTGCAAACCTCTGGCTGCTGACTAAATCACTAGAAAGCTAGCATTTTTTAGCGGTACAACAAAGCAAATCTTTATTTGGCATTTTTAATACAAAATTTGTTGGGGTATTTCTGCATGTCTTACTACCTTTTTCACTTTTTCATTACAGTTGTGCCAGTAGGAAGTATGTTATATTTTAACATCTGACATTCGTAGAAGAAAATTCAATTTATTTTTATCCAACTTACACATTTTTTTCTTTTTTTAAAGTGATTAATTAAAAAGAAGAAAGCAAATTTAAACAAAAGTGTGTATTCACTGCTCTTTCTGATTTAGCTTATCTGAAGATTGTATTATGCTGTAAAAAGGGAACTGTCTTTTTAAAATAGCACTTCCTTCAATGACCTCTTGTTACATTACATTTTAACAAGTCTTTTGAATTAAATCTCAGGAAAATTACAAGGTGGTAATGGTATTAATTACCTCAATTGTCTTAAAACTCAAAACTCTTACAGCAGAGAAAACTTACCTTCCTAATAATTCCCTAGTGATGTGACATAAGGATCTTCCTCTGATTGTGTCTTACTCCAGAAGATTCATCTGGGGCTGTGTGCTCTGTAGTCTTAGTCATAGAATAAATTCCAGTTAAAAATATAGTTTTAATTAGAACTGGCTTTCTCCCAGAACATGTGTTTGCTCCTTTAAGTCTGTAGAGTGAGGTGCGTAGAGCCCTGGGGAGGGGCCTGAGATGATCCACTGGGCTGCAGGAGCTAAATATTAGAATCTGAGTAACAACTACCTCTAAAAATTGTAAATAGATGTACATATATGGGAGTCCTTGCTCAAAAAAGTTATCAGTAGAGGTGATCAACACGAGATGTTGATCAGCATGATCAACAAAAGATTCCTTAAGGCCTCCCAACAAAGGGAGAGGAGGTGGGAAAAAAAATCTGCTCCAGTCCGAAAAGAAACTTCAGATTTTGCCCTGTGAATAGTCCCATGGAATTCCTTTTTTTTTCTTTCATTATTGAACAGGTTTTAACCACAGGATTTTAAGGGAGGCCTTAAACGGGGTCACAGCTGGAGAACATGTTGTGCTTTAAAGTAATTCAGTCTTTTGACTTGTTACCTCCATGTGAAGTCCAGAAAGAAGGGCAGGTCTAGCTGCTCCCAGGCACAACTGAGTTTTTTGCTCCGAAACTACGGTCCAACAAGTTGGTTCAGGTGTCTGAACTGAAGGACTCAGTTCATGAAGTTCAACAAGGCCAAGTTCAAAATGCTGCACCTGGGTCATGGCAATACCAAGCACAGACACAGGCAGGGCACAAATATGGAACGGATTGAGAACAGCCCTGGCGAGAAGGACTTGGACATTTGGTGGATTAGAAGCCCAAGATGACGTGGCAGTGTGCTCTGGCAGGCCAGAAAGCCAAAGATGTCCTGGGCTGCATCAGTAGAAGTGTGGGCAGCAAGTCAAGGGAGGCGATTCTGCACCTCTGCTCACTCTGGTGAGACCCACCTGCAGAGCCGCATCCAGCTCCGGGATCCTCTGCATAAGAAGGATGTGGCACTGCTGGAGCAAGTCCAGAGGAGATCACAAAGGTGATGAGAGGGCCCCTCTGCTCTGGATCCAGGCTGGGAGAGCTGGGGGTGTTCACCTGGAGAAGAGAAGGCTCCAGGGAGAGCTGGAGAGGGACTTGGACAAGATGGAGTGACAAGACAAGGGGAAATGACCTAAAGCTGAAAGACATAGATTTAGATAAGATGTAAGGAAGAACTTAAAAATTTAGGTGGTAGAGCACTGGCAGAGGTTGCCCAGAGAAGCTGTGGCTGCCCCACCCCTGGAAGTATTCAGTACCAGGTGGGACAGGGCTTGGAGCAACCTGGGCTAGTGGTTGGCATTCCTGTCCATGGCAGGGGGTTGAAACTAGATGGTCTATAAGGTCTCTTCAAAACCAAACTATTTTAGGATTCTATGAATCTAAAAAGTCACTCAAAGGTTCTTATGCAATCAGAAAGTGAGCAGAAGCAGAACACCACTTGCAAGTCTGTGTTGTTGTGGGGTAAGCTCTGCTAAGTCCAGATCTTCATTTTCCTTAGTTACCTCACTTTTAACGCATCTCCCAAGTGCATCCCCTCTTCTTCATCCACTCCTTTTGGCCAAGAACCTGCAGATTTTAGAATGTGCAATTTTTCAGTTGGGAGAAATGTACTAAACTGAACAGCCAAGCAGCAAATACTCTCCAAAGCACAGGTTCCCCACCATTACAGCAAGAAGCATAGGAATTAGTCTTGGACCTACCTTTATGTTGGTTTGTATTATTTACTCCTATACAGCCCAGAAATCTCTAAATTAACTCCCTGCACTCAGTCACAGTAGTATTCTACAGATTCATTGAAGTGTGGACAATATTCAACAGAGAAGCAGATAATTCTTTTTTGGAAGAAGTCTCGGCTTCTCAGTGTGTAGTCGTTCAAATGGATTATATACCAAAGTGAGACCCAGCAATCGCCTTTTGACAACAAGAGTAAAGCTTTGTATGCTTCTATGCCTTTTTGATAAATTTGGTCTGTAAAACACTGCACCTGTTGACCAAGAGCAGTGACCCCAAAATGGGAATATATGTAGATGAAATACTGATCAGTATAGCCTTTAAATTGGTGGAATATCAGTTGTTCATTTTTGTCATTATCTCTTTAGCTGTACCTGATTCTTATCCACCTGCCACTCTTGCCCACTGAAGTTAATTTTTCTATAGATTTATTTTGAGCTCCATCTGCCTACTCACCATTTTTTACTAATCTTAATACTGGGAAATTATATTTCCTGTGGCAGAACTCACTGCTAGCTCTTCCTATCTCTCTCTATCTAGCACTTTGCTCATTCTAAATTGCATTTCAAAACAAAGTTGTCCTGGAAAGAAATGGCTCAGCCTGGGGCTGGAAGATTTGCAGTGACTCTTCAAGCTGGGAAGCCAATAAAAATGAGTCTGAAAGTGCAGAGGTCAGAAGTGCCTGACTGTGCTGTTTTGTATGAACCTCTCCAGCAAAACCTCTTACCTGAGGCATCTTACCCTGGCCAGCACCCACTGGATCATTTATGGGGGATGCACCTAACTCAGGCTTGGAAGGAATACTGCAGTGAATTTACACTCTCCACTGCAGGTAATTGTGGGCAGCAGTGGCTGTTCTTGGTGCATGCTAGCTTCTAGCAATATTGCTTGAGTACTCTTGATTTAAAATGGTCATATTGTAGTTCCAAAGGAATGCTTTTGTGGTAAAATTGCTGAGTTCCATACGTAGGACAGAACATGGGGCAGGAGGGTTGAGGGGTTGACAGAGTTATATTTTTACATCATATCTGGACTTAAAAATGTAATTTGCATTTATTTTGCATGCAGTATGCTCAGCCCTTCCTCTACCCTACTGTTATTTTCATTGATGCCTCTTCAGAAGGAGCCAGGCTCTGGGGACTCACCCTTCCATCCCAGTAGCTCCACCCAAGATCAGAAGAGACTGCAGAGAGAAGGTTTTTTCAAAGAAGGTGGAAAATCACTTGCAGAGGTTGCTCAGAGAGGTGGTGGATGCCCCATCCCCGAAAGTGTTCAACAATCCCTGGAAGCATCCAAGGCTCCGAGCAAGCTGTTCTAATTGAATATGTCCCTGCTCATTGTGGCACAGTTAGACCAAGTGGCCTTGAAAGGTCCTTTCAACTTACACCAGCCTATGATTCTGTGATTTTTGGGAATCAAAAGCTTTGCAATTTTCTGCTCCTGGCAACAAAACAGCTCTGGTACTCAGCCAGCAGGGCAGCAGGCAGGGGGATGCCTGAAAGGCAAAATGCCTGCAGTCAGTGGGTTTGGCTGCTCAGGCCAGGCAGTGATGACCTGGGCAGGCTTTATCAAGACACCACAAAAAAGGAGAGCCCTTCATGGTCCATGCTTTGGGAAAAGCTAACTGAGTGTACACAGTCTTCCATAGGTTTTTAGCTACATCTTAAAAAATCTTCTATTTCACTTGAAAGGCTTATGTATTCCCCCTTTTATATTCACAGTGGTGAGAGGATAGCTAGAATTCTAAAACATAGAGTGATTTCCACATTGACTGGCAGTTCAGTCAGATAACAACCAGCACATGGAATAAAAAATTATATATTGCCACATACCATTATCCCAGCTATTAATATCAAAAACTTGCTGATGCTTCACGCAAATGGTATCTAACCTGACATTTAAAATAACAGTATATGAAAGAACCCAGACGCTGGCAGCCCAAACTGACCCTGTCATTGCAGTCCCACTACTTTCCACAGTGGTGATGCTGGGGAAGGCACAATGCCATGAACCTCCTCCCAGTGCCTGAGGGACAGGCCTGTGCTAACAGTGGGGATTGGTCCTCGACCATGGCCTTTCATCTGATCCACGCCAGGCACACAGCAAAAATAAAATCCTTTCATCTTAGAATCATGGAATAATTTAGGTTGGCAAAGACCTCTACAATCAGTGAATCCAACCATTAACCCAGAACTGCTAAGTCCACCACTAAACTGTGTCCCTAAGTGCCACATCTGTAGGTCTTTCAAATCCTGCCAGGGATGGTGACTTATGCTCTTTTCATCTCAGATCACTGGTGGGATCCACGGATGGCTTTTATCTCGAGTCTTTGAAGGAACTTGCTCAAACTTGCCGTGTCTTGTGCCTTAATTGACGATCTTTGGCCTCAGCATCACACAAGAGACACAGTCAGACAGTGCCTCATTCATCTTGCCATGATTTCATCCAGCTGTCATCCAGAAAATTGTGCCATTCTGCTCTTGTCTTTTTCACAGCCCCCTTAAAGGTCAACCAATACTTTCCTTTTTTGTTACACCCATCACCTGACAACTCAACAGTGACTTTCCCAGCCTTGAAACTCTGGTTTATGTTTGCTCCTGGTGCACTGCAGGTGTCAAGGGAAGGCCATGCAGGCACTTCCAAAAAGGAAACAAACTGCCCTGTGCTTGTAAATACCAGCTGCCCATCAGTCACCTTTCACAATACCTTGTTGCCAGAGCATGAAAAACAAACACAAAGAACAGGATAAAAGGTTCTGCTGTACCAAGACAATTTTCTCAGCCTTGTCTGCCCTGTCTGGGGAGGAGAGGTGGCCCTTGCCCACGGGAGGGACTGGGAATGTTATGGAAAACGGTCTCACTAAGTGACAGATGTTGCACTGAAGAGGGGTCATCTCAGTGTGGGAAGACACAGTGGGTTCTGGACTTGCTGTGTGGAAAAAAATGCTTTGCACAATGGTCCTGCAGAGAGGAGTGAATGAGTATTGACTCTGCCAGCGGAGTCAGGAGAAGGTGTCTCCTGCAAATGAGTAGCTGATTTAGATTCATCCATCGAAACTGAAAACAAACAAAAGAAAAAGGTGACTGTCTGAGGAGATAGTGACGGAGCTTGGAAAATTGATGAGTAGAAAATAAGACATTTATTACAATATGGAGTGTTTTTCCAGCTCTGTGCAGAAGTCCTCACAACAAGCAGGGAAAGGAATTTGTCTTGCCAATGCAAGACAGTATTTGCAGGATCTTGGAATTTGTCACTTCAAACCCTGAAGCCATGGTCACCAGTCTTTGCTAAGGATAATCCCCCTGAAGAGACTAAATATGAAGAGACTTAATATTTTTAAGCTGCCATTTCTTTGAGAGTACAGAAAGCTGTAAGAATGAAAATCAAGTTAAAAACTAAATCTCTCTGCAGCTACAAGAAATGCCATGATCTGGAGAGGGGGATATGTTTTAATACCACTTAGCTGACTAAATAAAAGCATCAGCATCAGTAGGATTTTGCAGGCCTACTGGGATGTATAAATGAATTTTGAATTCTGCCCTTCATATTCGTTTATCCCTACTAATTCCTTCTCAGTATAGGTGCTGCAAAACTTAACTTCCTAATATCAGCAAACCTTTTTAAAATCCTTATGGGGAAAATGCAATCAAAAAAGTACAGCTTATTATTATAGTTAACACATACATGATACCCATATTTAGTGTTTGGGTTCAGCAGTGTGTAGCACCAATATCTGTGCTGTGCTGCCAACCTGCAGAGCGTCCACAAGAATCTTTACAAGCTTCTAATTAGTCAAAGGTGGACCACAGGAGTACTTGACGACTTATTCAGTGCAACAAGGGAGAGTAAAGCATTTACAGTCTCCTGTAGCAGAGAGTAAAACAGGAGTTCTTCCCATGAAAACAAATGCTGAAATCATTAAGTGCTGTTTTTGTCTCTGCTCCCTGCTCTGAAGTGAACACAAATGTCAGACTGTCTTCTCTGCATCCCTTTACAACTATTCAAGGCTCCAAAAAAAAAAAAAAAAAAGGAATATAACTACAGGGGAAAAAACAGGAAATCTTTAGAAAGATATCGTAGATATGGG
>VYZQ01021463.1:0-16834 GCA_013400655.1 Mystacornis crossleyi
TGCCAAACCAATACATAAACACAGGAAACTCTCATTTCCTTGACTGACTCGATCTAGAGATTATCAATGTGTCATTACTGGGTTTCCACCAAGAAACAAGAACATGCAATAGATCTTCCCCTAGTCTGGGGTTTTTTTCCTCCTTACTCTCTCTTTTTGGACATTATCTCTGCCAGAGCCATTCTGCAAGGGCATAAGAGAAGACGGCAGCATCTATGGTGTTTGGATTTTTTACGTCTGGGTTTTTTCATTCTAAAGCCAATGTTAGGAGCTTTAACAAGTTTTTCCTTGAGTTCAGTCTTGATCTTACTGCCAAAGAAATGTACATCAAGCAAGATTTTGCATTTTAAGGCAAAAAATGCAAACAGGGAAAAAAAAGACAAGTTTTTGATAAAATATGCGTGTTCAGGCTGTGTTTTCCATTTGAGAGGCTGATCAGGTCCAGCAGGAAAAACATTTTAATATTAAATAATTTCAGAATTATAGCTTTTAGAATAGGACAAAAACCCCTCTGGATAAGGCCTTTCGTTTATAACTAGTGCACCAACAGGACAGAGGTGAAATTTCATTAGTTGCCTCTGTCTTTTAGGAATCCAGTCTTTACCAATGCATTATTCCAAATCCTTCACTGAATAATCTGCATAATGATTGCAATGTCTGCGAGTCTCATCACCAGCATATTTGTTAATTAAAACATATATGAAGGACAAACACAGCTAAACTGAATTCATTAAAAACTTTGAGCAAATGCTGGTGGAGGGTTTTTCTAGTATTTTCTCAGCTCTTTCAAGGACTGGTACGACTCTCATCTAAAAGCAATGAAAACCTTCCATCCCTTACTGAGTTCTGTAAATCTGTGAGCCCTTTATACCTCACGCTCAGAAGTAAAGACACGACAGACCCTCTCCTGATCTTGCCCTTTTTTCTGCAGGTATGAAATTTCTCACATTACTGCAAACAGCCTCCATCCGTGAACGTTGTCCATCTCTTTGGTATTTTCAGGTCTTGCACGTGTTGGCTCTTTGCCATTGTATCTGAGCACAGTGTTCTCAAAGCTTGCAGTATGACATATGATACAGAAAAGAAAGATAAAGAAAGGAACAGAGCAGACAGTAATCGATAGGAATGAAAAGGACAAAAGAGCCTCTCAGCATTTTCCACCCATTCTGCTACTTTTACTTTTTTTCCATTATCTTTATCTTGTTTTGTTTTTTACATTCTTCACTCTCTGCCTTTAAGATTTTAAACATTTTAAGTCAGTCCCTCTGTCTTTACTGCTAACGTAAGTTACGAGGAATGAGCAAAAGGAGCTACAAGCAACACGCTTACAGCAGGAGCTGCTGATGCAGCACATGAGGAGACCGAATGGAATAGCATGGCTCAAAATCATAAATCAGCATGCAAAGTCTCAAAATGTGCATGTCACCATGAGGTAGCTGGTTAGGAAGAACAACATGTTTTTCTCCAACATAAACCTACCCTCGGAACAACTCATTTGCAATCTCTAAGCTCCATTTTTTGAAGCTTTTTGTTCAGTTTTGTTTAGTTTTTACTTAGAATTAAACTTGACTTGCTGAGTTACCTCCCATATTATTCACTGAACACCTGATTAGCTAAATAGCTAATCCACGTAGTGGATTATCACACAAGAGTCTATGGTGAGGTGCAGCTCTTGTTTAAGTTTCTTGTAGATATAAGAGTGAATTTTATTTCTGTTGACTTTTTATTATCTTGGAATAGTAAGAAAAGATTTTCAAGATGTTGGGCTCCAGATCCACTGCTGTTCTGATGTTCAGATTCTGCACTTCACGTGTTTTTTTCCTCAGTCCTTACGTAAGAAGATTACACAAGAGAAGACTGTAATCTCCAAAATCATTTACCGTATTAAACAGCAGCTACCACCAGTGGATCTTTATCAGCTGCCCGGAGCAGAAAGGAGACACGTGGCTGTACATTTGGAAACTGGTCATTTACAGTGCTCATCAATGTGTGCTGCCAGTCATGGACAGATGTCATCAACAGTCATTATGCAGCTCTGAAAATAGAACCAAACTTGACATGGACAGGTCCTCAAACAATTGATAAACTGCCTCTGAACAATGGAAATATGTGGAATCCATTCTCTCCACCAGCCTCTTGCTGTTCAGTGATCCTGCAGACCCAGTGCCACGGCAGCATGGGGAGGGGACACTCAGCCGGGATGTACATGGCAAGAAGATGACTCCTGACTCCTCAGAGTTATAGTTCCTCTATATGTCCCTGACTGGGGATGGGAGAGGAGCATCACTACCGCATCCTGGCTGATCTCTGGAAATGGCAAGTTTCATTTGCCCATTGTCTTTTTTCCTTTTTTTTTCTTTTCCCCGAGAACCACTGGTAAGCAAAGACAGTGAGTAGGAGAAAGCACTTTGGGGAAGAGAAGGGCAAAGTGGTTTTAAGAGTGGGAATAGTTCTGGGCAGAGCGAGGAGCTGGACTTGATGATCCTTTTGGCTCCCTTCCAGCTCAGCATTTTCTGTGATTCTGTGAGAGCACCTCTGCCCTGTGTTTGCTCCTTTGTCTGTCCCAGGCACTGTGCTGTGCCCTAGGAAGGGAAGGAACAGCGTCAGGATGCAGAGGGGTTCCTGTGCTTCCACCTTGCCCACTTTCCCAGACTATGTGAACTCTGCATGGAGAGCTGTGCCGTGGCCCTGACAGCACTCCCTCAATTGCTGCGCTGTGGGAAGGGGACAACCTGCCATGGTCTCACATTCACAAACTTCCCTAAATCTGGCTTCCTCTGCTTAGCTCCCACGACAGGATAAAGAGTACGGGGGGGAGTTCCTTCCCCCTCCCTTCCCTGCCCTCACCCAAGGCTTGAGAGGAACACTGTCTTCTCGTTTCCTTTGAGAAGTGCTGGCGAGCACAGGCTGTTACAGTGCGCGCACACAGTCCTTGGCATCAGAAGTGGTCAGCTGCTCCCGTGCTCCCTGTTTGCTTGCTAGCGTGTGGCAGAGGGCATGAGAGAGAGGAAAGCAGTGCTACCC
This sequence comes from Mystacornis crossleyi, assembly GCA_013400655.1. Lineage (NCBI taxonomy): Eukaryota > Metazoa > Chordata > Aves > Passeriformes > Timaliidae > Mystacornis > Mystacornis crossleyi. The sequence goes on from VYZQ01021463.1 coordinate 3,025, forward strand.
GTCTGAAATGAGCTATAGCCAGTGCTGTGTGCCTGCAGCTCCAGCCAGCCTGCCACGGCTTGTCTGCTCGTTAGTTAGCAGGTAGAACATTACAAGTGACTTGCACTTAGTTGCTCCCCTGTGCCAGCCCCTCTGATCTCCAGCAGGCCTGGAAGACATGATTTAAGGCAGTAAGAAATGTGTTGCTTAGCCTTTGTGGAACTGCACAGCCCGTGTTTGTGTGGTAATGTTATCTTTGAAACACAGGAGTGCTTTGTAAAGGTTACCAGTACTGCTACATGTAATGACAACAAAAATTATTTTTAAGATGTCTCTGCCAGAATGAGAATTTGATTGTCAGAAATAGCCACCAGCCCTCCCCCAGCGAAGTGTGGAAAACATCTCTTTGCTCTTTGCTTCTCCTTTGCAGTCTCCAGAAGGGTGTGGGCAGAGGGGCTTTTATGTTTCTGTATGTCCCAAATCAAGGAGGACACCACAGCAATAATCTTTTGGTGACAGAAATGACTGAATCAAAGTTCGTTATGATCTGTACAACAGACCGTACTGTTATGCTCTATGTGTGCAGGGGGTGATCTCTATTTAGCAGCAGTTGCAGCCACAGAAATTTTTCTGACTATGGGTTTATTTTTATGGTTTTCCAAGCGTTCTTCCTTTTGGTTGTTCTTGAAGTTGTGACATGAGATCAGGAAAGCTTAAGAGCTTAAGTGACTTCTTAGAGCACCATCATTTCAAGATGAATAAGCATTCATGAAGACAGCCTGTGGGAAGCGAATTGATGTAGTATTTGAATGCCCTGACTTTATAATTCATACAAAACTCTCTCTGCAGGAGCGTGCCCAGTGCTGAAAACTTTGCCTTAGGGTTCAGCTGGATCAAGCAGTAATAAGACTCCATCACTAGTTGAGGGGGAGGAAGAGGGGAAAACAACTTTAAAGCGGTGAAAGAAGATACCCATGATCATTGTAGCAAAGCTTTTGCTCCCACAGTCTGTGGAAGCACCACATAATAGGCTGGAGAACTGACCCTGCTCTCATTGCCTGCCTTGCAGCTGCATGTGGGATTGCAACCTCGGTTTGGGAACAGCTGGCTCAAGCAAAGGCAGCTGGCTGCTCTGCTCAGCTGTGTTTTGAGATGAGCTGTTTTCTGCTGAGGTCAGTGGGAGTTTGACAGTATGAGGAGTTCAGACCACCATCCCTCAAGAGGGTGGAGAAATCCAAAAATGAGAAAATAGGGATAAGACTACATGTTCTCTCTAAAGCTGGTCGCATGATCTATTTTAGTCCGGATGTATTTGTTGATAAAGTGTTTTTGCCAGCAAGATACAGGAAGGAGGTTTTACTCCAGGATGAATTCACAGTTTGCATAGTATTTCCATTTAGTTAGTGCTGTCATGCAGTCATTTTAATGAGTGCTCAAAACCCCAAAGTGACTGTAGTCTAACCCCACTGCTTGCTCCTATTTCTTTACTGACACTCTTGTTAACTCCAGGCATTTGCCCTCTGCAGCCAAACCGCCGCACTTTGGGAATGAGCATCTTTGTCCAGACGGACTGCGAGTTCCTAATGCTCGCTCACAGCCACTGTTCCCTGAAGGGCTGTGTGGCACCATTCCAACTGCGGAAGCACTGCACCAAAACCGAACCGAGACCCAGAGAGCTTGGGCCTCCCCACCTTAGCCATCATCATCACTGCACATTTTTAAATCATTTTCTACAAGTGTTATAATTATAACGCCAGTTTTGAGCTCCCTGCTTAGAGGAGTGGGGGGACCAACCTCTGCTTCAACAACTGGGCTTCCCAATTTTTGTCTTATTTGTTACTGAGAATCCCTCATGCCTCCTAAGCATCGGAGGAAGCCCTGAAGACATTCTGGAGTACTTTTGTATGTTTTTTCTCTGCATTATTTGCTGTCACATTTTTGTTGGACATCACTGCTCCTGTGCTGGGAGTGGGAAGGTTTGTTTGCAGTTCAGGTAGATGCCAGTCATGTGCATTTTCAATGTTGTGATAGCTGTGTCATTAACTCCTGAGAGCATAAGACTTAGTGGTCAGGCTATAGATAGCCTATGGATCTGATAGCTGCTAATCTCATTAACCCTTGAATTTAGCTTCATTTATACCTCATTTATTTCACCTAGTTTATTGTGATATATTATTCAACTTCAAGAAAGAATGATAAAACCTGGTAATGGAGCATTTTTGCTCAGGCCTCAAACTTCAGAGAATAGAGGATTTGGCACTAATTTCTATTGCACTATTAGACAAATGAGAATAGTCCTTGGTCAGTGATAAAGTATTTCTGTTTTCAATCTCTCTTTAAGCTGACTCTGTGTTATATCTTCCTTTTCTGAATAGCTTTGCTTGATAAATTTTATTAATGCAAACACATATGTAGCAGTATGTTTCTAGAGGTTTTAATGTACGTGAACATTTGGCTCTACTCCAAAGACACATACAGGGTTCAGTACTGCCTAAATACCAGGTGAATTAGACCTATCTGTCACTGCCCTTCTCATCCTGGCAGGAGTAGTTTGGTGGTACACAGAAATTATGGGGGGGAGTTGTCCTTTGCTTTTGTGAACTGTAGCTGTATCACTGTAGGTGTGTGTATAATTAAGCTGGTGCAACCTCTAAATTAATTTGATGGAGCTACGGCATTAAAATATGTTTTAAAATGTAATGACAGTTCTAAAAATGCAAGTAATTAAATTGTAGTAGAGTAGCTATTGCCCACACAAAATAGTAGTGCTAATCTAGATTGGCATTTAAAGTACAAAACTGTATAGCTCCACTTCCTACCCTCACTTCTGTTGCTGTGCTTGATCTAGTATTGGAAAACTTTACTGTCACTTAGGTGTACAAATTAATACTTCCACAGCATGACAGGCAATACGTTATAAGATGGATAAAATCCACACAGACAACTTTCTTGTCAACTGGCAGCTACTGTAAGTAGCTTGCTAAGGACAAGAGACCAGAAAATTTATGTGGTGGGTTGACACAGGCTGGGTACCAGATGCCCACCAAAGCTGCTCTGTCACTGCCCTTCTCAGCTGGGCAGGGGAGAGAAAATATAACGAAAGGCTTGTGGGTCAAAATGAGGGCAGGGAGAGATCACTCAGCAATTACTGTCATGGGCAAAATGTACTCAGCTTGGGGAAATTAGCTTAATATCTTACCAATCAAATCAGAGTAGGATAATGGGAAATAAAAACTAAATCTATAAACACCTTCTGAACACCTTCTGAAACACCTCTCCCTTCCTCCCTGGCTCCTGATTTTCTCTCTCTCCTCCCAGTCAGTGGTACAGGGGGTAGGGAATTTGGGGTTTGGTCAGTTCATCACGAAGTTTCTCTGCTGCTCCTTCCTTCTCAGACGAGGACTGCTCACACACCTGCCCTGCTCCAGCCTGGGGCCCCTCCCACGGAAGACGGTCCCCCTTGAACTTACCCAGCGTGAGTCCTTCTGACAGGCTGCCGGGGAATCTCAACTCCAGTGCTTGGAGCACCTCCTCCCCCTCCTTTTCCACTGACCTTGGTGTCTGCTGGGTTGTTTCTCTCGCATATTCTCATTCCTCTCTTCTGATTGCTCTTGCACAGGGTTTTTCTCTGTCTTCTTACATCTGTTATCCCAGAGGTGCTACCACCAATGTGGATGGGCTCAGCCTTGGCTGGTGGTGGGTGTGCCTTGGAGCTGGCTGGCCTTGGCTCCATTGCACCTGGGGGAAAATTCCAGCAGCTTCTCACAGAGTCACCCCTGTAGCAACCAAAACTTTGCCACACAGACCCAATAAAATTTAATTTCACTAATTAAAATCAACTGCTTCAACACAGAAAGTGATTTTTTGCTAATTTCTACCTTATTTTCCCTCCTTATCCCAGAAATAACCAGGTGGATGTCATGTGATCAACCACAAGAATGTACTGTTGGTGGCTAAATTGAATTTATGTGGAGATACATTAATCGGAAGCTGGCTGTCAGATGGGAGTAGGTGAGGTTAGACTGAAAATGGATAAAAGAACAGAGAGAATCAAGAAGAAAAATACTGGTATGAGAAAGATTACATAAATAACCCTAGTTAATTTGGTTAAAAAAACTAATGTAAGATACTGGGTTAGCAGTTAACATGGAGGAAAGAGAGGAAATTAGAGAAAAAGAGCTCACAAATGATGAGCATTTGATGTGAGTTCAGCAGGTCCCAGATAAGCAGTGATCAGATGAACACAGACCCACCTTCCATCACACAGGAGCCACTGTCAGACCTCTGTCATTAGGCAGCAGCTGTGCCTGCATAAATGGACACTTGTTCTGCTTTGCAGGCAGCCCTGTCCCTGTCAGCATGTGTAGATTAAGCCCCCTGAACTTTGTGCAAGGAGCTGAGGAGCTTGTGTTAGCCCAGGAGAGAGAGTTTTGCCGTATTTGTTTGGTGTTCTCATTACTCACTCCAGAATATATTGCAGGTTATCAAAGATGGCTCTTGCAAACACACATAGGAGCAATTTAGGGGGCTTTCACAAAGACTAAATTTAGCCTCAGAAGGTTTTTCTCCCTCTGCTTCCTGTAGAATCAAGAGGAAGCATTTCCTCTGGGGCAACTCTGAGCACCTACAATGAACTCCCTTTGAGACACAGATGAGGATTTTTCTACTCTCCACTGACTGCGCAAAGATCCTAAGGCAAATAAACTCCTTAGGCTAAAGATGGCCTTTGCAGTTACCCTCCTGTGCAGCCTGGTTTAAGAAGCAGGAGCAGTGAATCAGTCACCAACAGATTTCGAGTCAGTTCTAGGGTTTTTAAGGCTCACAGAATGCTACAACTCCTCCACTGACTTTAAACACTCCAGGGCACTGCATATGCACAGCAACTGGAAATCTGTAAGGATTGCTACACTATCAATAAACAACATATTGCAGGGCTGACATCTATTCAGAACACAAGTAACAGTGGTAGGACATAATTCAGAGCAGAACATGGTTTAATTAAAATGCTTGTGGATGTTGTTAAAGAAACAGTGCTATAGATGAATGCTCATTTTATGGTCTATTTGTATACTCTACTCTCGTTGTCTAATCTGCCCAGGTATGGGTGCGAAGTGGACATGCATTCCTACCAGAGCAAACCCATGGAAAACACAGCTCCTCATTGCTGTTTCTAATGGGAAATTGTTTCTGGTGAAATTTTGGGACATTTTAATTGTGGATCACATATTGCATTAGGTCTGTGTGGCAAGGTTCTGGTAGCAAGGAGTGGGGGGACCTGTTGCAGTGGGGAGGCTGCAACCTTCCCTGGGAGACAGCCTTGGCCCGTAGAAGAATCAAGGAGATGATATTTGATAGATGTTTTCAGATTTTATTCTCCCAGCTGCACATGGCCGGAGCCCGGCATGGGCTCCAACAGTGACGGCTCCCAAGAACAACCCCAGAACAACTGCCCAGAGTCCCGTGGACACCCCCTAAGTGCAGGACTCCCACAGGCTACGTTCAAAGTGACCAATAGGGGACAGGATTTGGGGTACACAGGGCCAAGGGAACAGGGAGAGGCAAACCCCGTGCCTCACCAAGCGTCCACCTATGCCCATTTCAGCCCAGGGGAAGAGAGAGCGAGCCCCAATGGGGACCGGTGTGGCTAAAGGGGTGGCTTAAGGGAGCAGTGGCTGAAAGCTTCCCCCACGTCCAACAGAGCCCGAGTCAGCCGACTCCAAGACAGACCCACCACTGGCCAAGGCCAAGCCAATCAGAAATTGCAGTAATGCCTCTGTGATAACATATTTAAAAAGGAAAAAAAAGTTACTGTGTAGAAGTAATTGCAACCAGGAAAGGGAGGACTGAGAATATGTGAGAGAAACACTCTGCAGACACCAAGGTCAGTGCAGGAGGAGGGGCAGGAGGTGGTCCAGGTGCCAGAGCAGATTCCCCTGCAGCCCCTGGTGCAAACAATGGCAAGGCAGGTTGTCCCCCGGCAGCCCATGAAGATCCACAGGGGAACAGAGACCCTCCTGCAGCCCATGAAGGAGACCCATGCCAGAGCAGTGGGATGCCCTAAAGAATGCTGTGAATCTGTGGCAAGCCCACGCTGGAGCAGGTTCCTGGGAGGGACTTGCAGACCTGTGGAGAGAGGAGCGCTGGCTGGAGCAGGTTTGTTGGCAAGTCTTCCGTGGGGGAGCCATGCTGGAGCAGGCTGTTCCTGAGGGACCGCAGCCCACGGGAAGGGACCCGTGCTGGAGCAGTTCATGGAGAGCTGTAGCCCATGGGAAGGGACCCGTGCTGGAGCAGTTCATGGAGAGCTGTAGCCCGTGGGGAGGGACCCGTGCTGGAGCAGTTCATGGAGAGCTGTAGCCCGTGGGGAGGACTGAAGCTGGAGAAGTCTGGGGAGGGTGGTCTCCTGTGAGAGGGACGCCACGCTGGAGCAGGAGCNAACTGCCCATAACCCCCATTCCCGATCTCCCTGCACCACTGGTTGGGGAGGAGGTAAAGCCCAAAAAGGAGGGTGGGGTGGGGGAAGGTGTTTTTAAGAATTGTTTTACTTCTCATTATTGTACTCTGATTTTGGTTGGTAGTAAGTTCAATTAATTTCTCTAAGGCAATTCCATTTTGCCCATGACAGTCATTGCTGAGTGATCTTTCCCTGCCCTTATATCGACCCACAAGCTTTTTGGTATATTTTCTCTCCCCTGTCCAGCTGAGGAGGGGAAAGAGAGAGCAGCTTTGGTGGGCACCTGGCATTCAGGCTGGGTCAATGCAAAACATATATAAATAATCTGAAAAACAGTATAAGAGCTTGTAGTAAGTGACTGAGTGAAATGAGAGAAATTTAAGATCAGTCTCACTACTCATCCATTCTCTGAGCTAAGGGGAGGGAAAGTCTTGGTGTCCCTGCTGTCATTGATTTGACACAATCTCCCTGGTGTTTCCTTAGCGGTTGATCGNTTCATGGAGAGCTGTAGCCCGTGGGGAGGACTGAAGCTGGAGAAGTCTGGGGAGGGTGGTCTCCTGTGAGAGGGACCCCACGCTGGAGCAGGCGAAGGGCTCTTCTCCCTGAGCAGCAGCAGAAACAATTTGTGGTGAACTGCCCATAACCCCCATTCCCGATCTCCCTGCACCACTGGTTGGGGAGGAGGTAAAGCCCAAAAAGGAGGGTGGGGTGGGGGAAGGTGTTTTTAAGAATTGTTTTACTTCTCATTATTGTACTCTGATTTTGGTTGGTAGTAAGTTCAATTAATTTCTCTAAGGCAATTCCATTTTGCCCATGACAGTCATTGCTGAGTGATCTTTCCCTGCCCTTATATCGACCCACAAGCTTTTTGGTATATTTTCTCTCCCCTGTCCAGCTGAGGAGGGGAAAGAGAGAGCAGCTTTGGTGGGCACCTGGCATTCAGGCTGGGTCAATGCAAAACATATATAAATAATCTGAAAAACAGTATAAGAGCTTGTAGTAAGTGACTGAGTGAAATGAGAGAAATTTAAGATCAGTCTCACTACTCATCCATTCTCTGAGCTAAGGGGAGGGAAAGTCTTGGTGTCCCTGCTGTCATTGATTTGACACAATCTCCCTGGTGTTTCCTTAGCGGTTGATCGACTGTGTTCATGGTAGCAGTAGGGGATGAGACAATGGTGTCTTTCCTGTGTTGCCACATCACCTCAGTCATAGCAGATTGTGATGGTACAAAAGCAGTGACATCAACCTAGATCCCATCTTCTGTGCTTATGCAGAATGCTTATAACTCTATAGTTATAAGAAAATGAGATCAATAGATGACATTGAGGAACTAATCACTTAGACTTTCTTCGTTAACTTCATTAATGAACTGTACCTTCTTCTTGGCTATCTGAAGAGTTTTGGTTATGCAGTGAAAGGGTGTGGTAATACGAGGAAATCTCATTCACAGGACCAGCTGAGAGAGTTTCAGAAAAGGCTTTGTGGAAAGGGGAAGGGCAGTAGGGAGAACATGAGAAGATCCTGTAATGAAAAGGCAGCAGAAATGCATCTTGTTCCAATGAAAATGGGAAACACTGAAGAGAGAATGGGTCACTGTGGGCTACTTAAACAAGTAAAACTAAAATATGAACTGCACTAGAAACAGAAAACTGGAGGGTAACCAAAACAGGGGTTTATATTCCAAGTTTAGTACACAGGAGAGAAACAGGGACAGCATGAGGATACACTGAAACAGCTGCCAAGAGGTTAGAAATAATATGAAAAGACTGTGTTATAAGTCCTGAAGGCACAGTAACACAAAATTACTTGACCAAGAATATATTAATTGTAATTAATTTGTAATAAGGAGATAAATTTTGAGACCAGTTCTTATTCTCCCTAAAACTAATTGGACTTTTGCCATGAAGTTTATTGGGAAGGAGATTAAGCTTTAAATAATGGCTTGCTTAAGAAATCGTTGATGTAATTATGTACTGCTGGGAAAAAGTAACTAAGAAATACATAATGAAATACCATCACTTGAACAAATGCATCTGAGGTGTCCCTTCAGATATTTAAAGAACTGATGGAACAGCTAGTTGCTAAAAAACCCCACAGAGAATTGAGGAAGTATCAGGAGACTAATAAAGTGTCAGCATGCCAGAAGTCTTCAAAAACGAAATTAAGAGTAACTATGGAAACTATTGTCTTATAAGCATGGCTCCAAATTGAAACAAATACTATAAACAGTGAAGCTGAAGGGGGAAATGTATTTCTGTGGAGGTGAATAGTGTAACAAGACCCTGATACAGCACAGGTGTACTGCAGTAAACCAAGCCAGGCCAGTGAGAATGTTTATCCCTCCACATCTCTTATGATGAAGCCAGAAGAGTAGCAGAGGACAGAACAGCATAAAGGCTTTACAAAGGCATTTGATGCTGTGCCACATAATATCTTAAGGAAATTACTGAAACAAGTCAGCTGGGGCTAAAATTCACTTAAAGGTATCAAAGGCTGGCTGCTGAACCATAGACAGAAAGTAAATCTGAATAGCAGTCAGCATTGTCAAGGATAAGCAGACAGTAGTATCCTTTAAAGGTCAAAATATGGTCCACTATCGGGAGGATAAGGCGCTAGTTAAATGTGAAAGTGGTTACAAAAGCAGGAAGGCTGATTAGCAGCACAGAGGAGAGAGGTTCAGGTTGTTCTCTAAGGTTGCTCTGGATCTCATAAAGGGAGGCTAAATGTAAAATGAAATTAGTAAGTGATAATTCTAAGCATTAACAGTACTTTGTGCCCATTAGGGAACAAATAAATTTTATGAACTACAATTACTTTTTTTGTGTGTATGAAAGAATTTGTCTTTTTTAGTTGCTTACTCAGACTTTATAAAGCTAATCAGAAAACTGAAGTTCTGAAAGCAGCACCATCAATAACAGTAATGAAATGATAATTTCCTTATATTTTTCTTTATCTGAGAGGAATATTCCCTTTTAATTGTTTATGTTGCTTAGATTAGGTTGAGATTTGCACACCCAACCAGTACCATCAGAGGGCTCCATACTCTGAAGTTTTCCTTAATGAATGAGGATGGTGTGGCAGTGGTGGGTGGTAAGGAATGAAGGTTTGGATACTGGGCATTTCTGTGATTGTCCTGGGTCAGACCAAGGACTTACCCAGGACAGTACAGTCCCTTTAGCAGTGGCTGAAAATGGGTGTTTACAGAAGATGAAGGGCATGACAAGCACATATAACAGTCCTCAGTAACTCCTTCCTGGACTCTGTTTTCAGCTTAGGGACTCTGAGTCACTTGTGGTTTTAGTAATCTAAAGGATTCCTTTTGCATGATTTTTCCAGCCTTCCCTTGAATGAACAAAAATGTCTGGCACGGGCACTGTCCTTCAGTCTTACAACTGCTGGGTACGCTGCAGGCAGTGCCACCTCCTTTTGCTGGCTCTGAAGCTGTTGCTGTTAACTGCAGTTGACGCCCTCGAATTCCTGTACTGGGGCACTCGGCAGAGCCAACCTCTGCCTACCCCGTTTGTGCCACTTGTGCTGCAGTGAATCTCTGGCTCATAGGCCCTCGGCTGCCTTTTTCACAGACTGATTGTCCTTTTATCCGAGTAGTGGACTAGCTTTTGCCTACACTGAAGCCATTTTTTCAGATTCATGAGTAGGTTCCCTGGCCCCAGAAGTCACAAGATTGCCTCAGAATTGTGTCTTTGATGTTTTAAAGTATGCTTTATGGCCTTGCAAGAGAAGCCTGAATGCATGAACCGAATGCAATTGCTGAAATGAAGCCCTCTGAACAGGGAAGGAGAGACATTTTGAGATGTATGAGCTACTGCATCTCCTCACTGGAGAGTTCCCAGAATTTGTGGGGCTTTCCAGCATCTCAAACAACCCCAAAGCAGGAAACAACAGGCAGAGACATTTCCAGGAGAGCTGTAGCCTCACTGCTGGACTTGGTGTCAGGCTGCCTGGCCATGGCTGTTACCATTGCAGAAAGAGGGAGACTCACTCTAGAGCTAAGAATAAACACTGCTGCTCTGCCTTGGATTTTCCTAGAGTATAAAAGGGGGACTTCTGCCATCATCCTTCTTGTCTGAGCATTTGAGGAGGCTCTTGCTTTGCTATCTGAGGAAAAACAAAGAGGTTCCTGGTTAGATACCGTGCCTAGTGCTCTAAATTGTCATACATCAATGTCTGTCTCAGTTAGCAAAGGATGCTGTGTCACACTGCACATTAACTCTACAGACTCAGGGCTTTCATTTAGGGTCTTAAGTTTTGGGGTGGTTTTTGTCTGTCACCAGTCTGTGGATTTTACTTCAGTTCTATGGTATTTCAAGAATATTTTGCACAAAATCTTTTTTAAGTATGTGCCCTTGCATGCTTGAAACACTTGGCATGTCCATTAAAGACAGAGAATGACTGCAAAATTGCAAAGAATTTATTTCCGAGAAACTTCAGGGATTAGATGTTAAGTTTAGTCAGTGCGCCTTTTAGGACTGACCCTCAATACTGATTTTGACCCTTCTTTTTATCTGTCCTTTAATATTTTGCTTTTCTCCTCAAAAATGACATATTCATAGAAAGAAAAAGCCCCAAAATGCTGTCTTTAATTCCTCCCTGGTTCTTCCTTCCTGAAAACCACGTTTGTAGCCTTTTGCCTTCTGCTTGCGCAGTCCACTGAGCAATAACACAAGTCGTTTTTTATTCCCAGGTGGGAAGGGAGAGCTGGAACTCTGAGTCCTGCTGGAGTCTGAGAAAGGGGGTTTCTTTTATAACTTGCAGATAAAAACCTGCTATAATGAAATACGAAAGAGTTTTCCAATAGTGAGAATGGGGTTGCCCAGCTCGGTGCTGTGCTCTGCTGCTAATGCACAGCAGTTTTCCCAAAATGGAGTGCAACACAGGTGGGGCTGAACTTTGTAATTGTGTGGGGGGTTGGTTTGTGGGGAGGAAAGGAACACACAGCCCCTTTGCCCCGTGCTTTAGGGTATGAATGAGGTTCTGGCTTTTCGGAAAGAAGCCATACACCTCCCCAGCTGGCTGGCAGCCTCCCTGCCTTTCTGCTGTAGAGTGCTAGCCCTGCAGCAAGATCTCGCTGACCTACCTGGGAGACTGTGAATGCCCGGCTGAGGCAGGAGAGCTGAGACTGTTGAACCTCGCCAGGCAAGAGCTGTGTGTCACAGCTCACGTTTCCCGGTACGTGCATCACGCTAGAAAAGGCTGCTTCTCTCTCCCTGTATGAGGTTACTGTAATAACAGACACGTTGTTGTTGAACTACAGAAGTTGGTAAGATTCTGTTTATCTAAATGTTGAAAGTCTGAGAGGTTGCTGTTGTGGCAAATTCTTTGCAAGCTTTTGCAGTTCTAAACACATGACCCTCTGCTGTCTCTAACGATGTGCTGCCATTGGCAGACTTTCCATTACATAACGTTGACCCATATTTGTGGTATGTGACATTTTTTGCTAAACACTGTCAGGGATAATCTGTCACAAAATAAATTTTCTGATTATATGCTGAGACTCTGTCATCCTTTGGCACAAACAAAACTTGTACCTCAGACAATGCTATTCCTTGCTAAGACAAGCAGAGTATAGTTCTCCCAGGTAAGAAAAATGCCATGAGAGCATTGTGTGCTCTGAGACTGAAATACCTAGGACTAAATTCATTGCCAAGTGATTGCATGGAATTAAATCTGGGAGTATTTGAGCTTTAAAAAATGTTGATCCCTAGCCCAGGGAATGGGAGGAGTGATAGGCTGAAGGAAGCATGGAGTCTGAAGTGTGACTCTGCAAAATACTGTCTCAGGCAGGTCCACATTTAGAAAAGCGGAGCTATGGAAAAGATTTTTCTGCCCTACACTTACACTGAAGTCTGTGCCAGTATTTAGAGAGTTAATCAGTCTTTTCTTTAAAAAAAATTGTAATGGTGTGGGGAAAGAAATAGATATAGCTGAGCCAGGGGTTATTGCTACAAGGTAGCTGAGAAATAAGAGGCCTTTGAGGAATGGGAACACCCCCAAAGCTGTCTGCTTTCAAAGAGCTATGCAAAATCCATCCGTTCTTAAAAACCTGATTTCAGTTGCCTAGAATAAGAAGTAGAGGAGAGAAAGGTGTATAAAATAGAAGCAGAGAGAATAAAATGGGAATTTTCTCAGTATTCAAGAACAGTGTCTGTTTCAAATGGACTTTATATAATGTTATGGCAAAGAAGTAACAAGGTTGTGTGAACTGCTGAAGTGTCTGCCACATTGTGGAAGGGAATGAATGTGGAACATAAGGCCAAGAGACTAAATACACCATCTTCAGAGAAAGAAATTTTCCAGCCTTACGTAGGAGATGACTGTGTGCTAAGAACAGTTGCAATATCAAGGAGAAAGGTTTTGCTTCAGTGCAGGGAATTAATGCCTGTCAGAGACAAAATTAAAACCTGATGAATGCAGTCTCACCCACTTTCATTTCTTCCCTCTCTGATTCTATATTTGTCCTCATTCTGTCTGTGCATTCATTCATACATTCCTCTCCCTTCCCACCTCCCCATTGACTCACACTCTCCCTTCCTGTTATTACTTCCTTTTCATTTTCTCTTCCTTTAGGTTCCCTTCCCACTCATTCCACTTCTCCTCTGCCTGACCTCTCTGCACACATTTTCCATCCTGATGAAAAACATCAGAGAAATAAAGAGCAGGGGAAAAAAGATGAACAAGAAAGTGTGTGTGTGTGTGTAACAAGTACACAGTCCCAGAAGGGTGCTCAGTGTTGCACTTTCTCCCCAGGATGTACTACAGATTTTTGAAGGTGTCAGAGGAATCCAGACTCCTAAAACCTATTCCTTGCTTCTAGGCTGCAGCATTTGGCAGTGGCTTTGTGAAAGGCAACACCAGAGTTCATTTTCTGAGATTAGTGTCCCCTGAAACCATCATAACAAATGGAAGGATCCTAAAGTCTAGTGGCAGTGGAATTACAGACATCTAGCTGTGCATGGGGCTTGCTACTGTGCCAGATCAGTGAGGACTGAGAGGACACTGGGTGGTCTTGGCACTGCAGAAAGAGAAATGGGAGCTTTAGGGACTCTGGACTTGCTGTCATGCAGTGCTGACCAAGAAGCATCACAGCCTCAGTCTTGATGAGAGCCTGTGTGCAATGAACTACTGTTTCTCAAAGCAACCAGTGCTGGTGTCTCAAGATCAATGGTGTGAATTTTGGTTTGGTGAAACAACAAACTGGTGCCAGGAATGCTTCTGCCCCGGAATGTGTGGTAGGAAATGGGCTCAAACCACTTTCCAGTGTGGAAACTGGTGATCCTATCCCAGTACGGTGAGCTTGCTCCCAGAGTCAGTCTGTGACCTGGAGAAAGCAGTGCACTCCTGCAGCTCCTCAGGCCCAGA
>VYZQ01021463.1:19998-34540 GCA_013400655.1 Mystacornis crossleyi
CGAAGCGACACCGAAGGCTGACTAGTGGAGAAGAGAGACGTGTCGTTTGTACACAACTGTGACTGACAAAACTAAACAGACTCGCTGGCTGTCAAACAATGAACTAATATTTTCTCGTAGAGTGGCATATAATTTGTGCTCATATACCAGATGATTCCTATCTCGTCATTTCACATCGAATTATTAAAAATAATAATTTTTATTATTTTTTCTCATTTTTGGATGCAAAACGTGCTTTGGGTGTGGAATTTATGTTACCTAGTAAATGTACCAAGGAATGGAGATACTGTATCAGTGATTGATACAGTTGAATTAATGAAACTATTTCCTTGTCGTGAGTATTTTTGGAGCTTAACTGTCTGAGCTGATGGCTATAGGAGTCAGACCAGTTTTCTCTGTTATTTTTTACAGATTGTGATTAAATACTTCACTTCTTTTTGACTTAGGCAGACTAATATTTGAAAAGCTGAATTTTTGTAAGCTCTTTATTTTTCTTGTAATAGTAAAAAAAATTATAAGGTATTGAAAAGTCTCAGTTATTATTTTTATAGCTACATTAGAAATTCTTTGATTTTTTTTTTCTTTTAATGTTTGAATTTAGATATATGTGCTTCCATCCATTCATACCTTACTCACTGCCACAGGAAACTGAGCTATGTTTACAGTAGTGGAGGTTAGACTGTTCTTTTGTTAAAACACATGTATTCCTTTTAATTAATAGTAGATTTAAATAAAAATAGATAAATTATAAAATCCTTCATATTCGTGTACCCTAAGTAATTGTAGTGAAGTACTCCATGTTAATCACAACAAACTCTATTTGGATCAAAATACAATAGTGAAGGACTGCTTGATTCCAGTGGAATAATGTCATACAGACAAGCAAATGGAAAAACGTAATATTTTTTCATTTCAGTTCCTTTTTGATTTGACTTCACTGGAAGACAACAACTTTCCTGTAGATGTGGCTTTGCAAACTAAATTCATGAAGCAAACTGCCATCATTCAGGGCCATTGCTTTCTCAAAACATGGTTGAATTTCCAGAGGAGGTGCCTATGTTGGGGATGGGAGAGACACAACTCAGTGCCTCAGCTGGCACAGGGCTGCTCTTGAGCATACTCTGGTATTTCCTACAGGTGGCACTTCTGCATCAAGAAGCTTGTTTTAATGGGAACACAAAACAAGGAAGCAAAGGTGAGGGCATTCATCTTTGAGATAAGTGTACATATGTACATGCAGTACATTTAGATCCCTGAGCGTCTACATGGGTACATTTTTATTATAAATACTTGCAATTTATTTTAGGGTATCTTTGTTGAAAAAGGTGATGTTCTTAAGGTGATTAACATCACTGAGGTTAAACAAAGTTTTGTGATAAATAGCAGCATATTACACATAGTAAATTATAAATATGCTAGATTGGTATTCTGAAAATGTCCTTGGTCTTTAAGCTGTAGTGACTGTACAGACAGCCAGTGAAATCATAACATTATACATCCAACTATGACAAATTCTGCAACACACTTAGTTGGAATTGCAAGCGATGCTGCAGTAAAAACATAAGCAGTAATGGAAAATTTATGTAGCAAAGTATTTTTCTTGTTTTCTAAGATAAGAGGATTAATATTGAGATGTTTTGTATTCAGCAAAGTGCATTATACCTTCTGTGGAGGTATATACAATACAAATCCAGAAACTGTAGTAATCAATTAATAATATCATGAGAGTTCAACTATTTTTGGATTTTTTCTGGGTTTTTCTCAGCATTGTTTTTGCAGGCATTGTCATCTCTTAATGAATCAAAGCAATTAAAAAACTTACAAGTGTTAAATAAGAGATAATAAATGTATGCATTTGGGAAAAATTTTTTTTTTAGATAAGAACTCCTGATAAGATTTGGTTCTAAGTGAATGCAACATTCTAAAGCCAGTTGTGAGCTGTTATTTACAAAGGCGTTTTGCATTATTTGCTCTTATTCCTTTACATGGGTCTAATAGCACAGCTCAGTGTTAGCCTGATGCTCAGTCTGACGTGTCCTTCCATAGAACTCTCCTGAACTCACTCCGTGTATAGGAGAACGGGTAGCATTTGTTATTTTCCTTTGCCATATGGGAACATTGTAGCCATACTTCTGTAAACTTAGGCCAGGAATGAATGTTTAATCAGTGCTGAACATCCTGGTGACCTTTTTATAAAATTTGCATTAGCCTCACCTGGGGATTAAACCTTTAGTAGATGGATGGATGTCTTTTGTGTCATGAGCACGCCAATGCTATGGAAATGTAGCTGATGCCAGGAAACCATAAGTCTTGGAAAAAACCAAGCTTTTCACAGGCTTGGTAGAACAGTCTTGGATGTCAGCAGCTGAACTTGCCGAAGCTGCGCTGTGGCTGTGCCGTGCTCCCCCTACAGAGGAGGCACTTCGGCTGCTGGGTCCCGCCAGGCCGAGAGCGGTGACGCCGTCATCCACTCCTCCTGCTCTCACCTTGGCACAGACAGAGGGAAAGCAGAAGAGACCTATCAAAACAACACCTGTCAAAATGCAGAAAGCAGAAGAGCAGAGAAACAAACCTTCAAAGAGGATGCGGGAACTCGGGACGCACAGACGAGGGAGTCAGACAAGAAAGCTGGCCCCGGACGTGCTTGAGGCAGTGGCTGGTCAAGGGCAGAAGAACAGGAAAGACTTGCAAACTGGGGATTAGGTTAATGGGAGGGCAGAAGTGGACAAAATAACCCTGAATGAGAATGGGAAAAGAAGATAAAGGAGCAAGGAAGGCAATCTAAGTTCAGGCAGCATGCCCAGGGAAGTAAAACTGGGGGATAAAAAGGGAGGGGATGTTCACTCAAATTAGATTAATTTGAAGAATGAGGATTGGGAACCTGTGAAGAGTAAACCTGGTGACCTGCATGCAAAGAAGAGACAAAAATTATAAGAGGGGGGCTACTGGGCAGTTTAGACCACAGAGCTCAGGAGGAAAGGAATGGAACCAGGACTTGCTGAGCAGAGAGACTGGGACTGAAAGGACAACCTTAGGAATGAAGAACAGGGCTTTGGAAGTGTGACTGGGGAGGAAGAAGGAAGTGGAACAGGAACAAGTTCAAGGACCAGGGCAGAAGAGGCCCTGGTGTGACCTCCAGAGAAGGGTCGGTGTGTGTCAGTGCATGACATCTTCCAGAGCCGCATGCGACCCCCAGCCAAATTCTCCTTGTTCATTTGCCAGCAGGGAAGGGTACCATGGAATACTCAGAGTCAATGGCTACTGCTGACTTCAGTGAGAGTAGGACTTCAAAAGAAATGCTTTGAGAGAGAACATTAATCACCTTAAGTAACTTTCCTGTGCCTCTGAATCAGTTTTCCGTGTGTAAAATGGAAGCATATTGCCTCCCCTCACAGCAATGTTTTCAAAATAAACTAATGAATGTTTGTTAATCAGACAGACACTGTAGTAGCCTGGAAAACCCATGAGGTGCATGGAAAAACCCATGATGAAATTCATGATTTTGTCTTCAGAGAAGAATATGAATAATGTGTAGCAAATAAGTCCTGGGACTACACACTGAACAACAGCAAATACTTGTTACAAGAAAAATAGTTCATTATGTACACACTATTCATTATGTATGCTGAATGAGTCAGAATTTATGTGGAAAAATTAGTGTGTAACCACGCAGTTAAAGGCTATATCATAATCTAAACAAAGTGTCCAATTTAAGGTTATTCAAATATGCTTCATTCTGGTATTTTCTAACCGTTGATGGCTTGAACTATACAATCTGACTAAAGTGTTTTCAAAGCTTTTTTCTGTCTTCATATATTTGAAGATAGTATTTAGGCAGCAGGATCAGAGTTGGAACTGGTGTCTTGGCCAGTTTCAATCAACTTCATCACCTTCCAAACACTTGGCACCATCACAACTGTTTAGTCTAACAGGCTTGTATAAAAACATTACATCATATAAGCTAGGATGTCATTTCTGGTTATGTAAACAGCTTGCATCTTTGGCTTTCCACGTTATTTGAGCATGTCTCATGTTTTCTAATTTATTTCAGGAGTTTGTTATCATGCTGGACTTACCGGAGGATTGTGAAAGATTTTTCTGGAGTCCATTAATTGGGGTTTTCATTGCCATACTGTGTACACATTCACCTTTCGAACAGAAGGGATAAAGTGGCATCATCCGGTCTCTGGATGTGATCTTCAAATCCACTTTTTGGCATTATGGAGCAGTATCACTGCTATTTCTGAAATGTCATCATGTATGTCTGAGAGATGGGAAAAAATTGAATGTCTAGGTAGACTCCCACGTGGGGGGCAATGGAGAGATCCAAATTTCACAGTAACTCTTAGTGTCCTGAATCTTTGTTTTTGAATTGTTGTTTGGTTTTTAAAAAATTATGACCCTTGTGAGCACAGTTCATATTTCTGTATCCAACATAATAGAGAAGTGCTTGTATTTGTGATATTTTGATAGGACACAAAATTCAGAGTTATGTTTATTGTTGGTTTTTTCCTCTCCCCAGCTGCAAATTTGGAGATTTAAATTCACTCTCTTCAAAATGCACACTGTATCACTTTTCTAGGGTTTGAGTGGTGGAATGGCCAACTGAGAAATATATTTCTTCCAAAAAATTATGTCTAAACTGGCTGAACTTGAACATTGTGATGATTTTTTTTTTTTTTTAAGTAAACAATAATGCTGCTTCAGGTAGGAGTTAAAATCTGGTCATCACTTCAAAAGCTCTCTTGCTGCAAAGGAAAATACTTATCACTGTTTTAGCTTTACCTTCTTGGCAGAGACTAAGATTTCACATGTAATGTTCCTCACTGTTAGAACAGAAAAATACTAAATGGAGCCAAGCAACAAGTCTTCATGAATGATCTTTAGAGTTGTGGAAGAGAAGAAAACTAATCATTTGCCTCTGTCTTCCACTTCAGCAAGTATTTCATCCTGTCTTGGTTTATGTCATAAGTAATGATGTCTCTAACTAGCGAGGCTTTGCTGGAAACTGGCTATTCAACACCCTGGTGTCAAGAAATGTAGTCATCCAAGTTTTTCCTTTATATTCATGAATTTTTAGGGTTATTTTCCTTCCTTCTTCCTTCGCATCTTCTTTTAGAGCGTTATGACACTCAAATCTGTGTAACTGATTATGAGCTATTTTGTCTGGCCATGACCAAGTTATATTTTATTTGCTATTTATTTTTTGCCTGCCATTCTATTTGTGCCCCTTTTCATTCAATCATTCTTCACTGTAACTCTACGAGATCCCTTATAAAGCTACTGAAATGCTTGATATGTCATTATGCCAGATTCACCTGCAGAATCACGGTTCTTTTCCAGTGCTGATATCGCTGGGTTGAAACTCAAATGAATAATATAGCTTTTGTAGTTAATTTCTAGTCATTTTTATACTTAAAGCATTTTAATCATCAGTGTCTCCTGTGTATGTCCCTTCTTCTTTGTGTTTGTTTCAGATTAGAGTTCCCAGATGCATTCTTTTATTTATTCTGTAAGAGAATCCATTGTAACACTTCCTGCCTCTGCTTCTAAGCCATCTTGTGCTTGCAGCTCCTTCTGTTTCATGTTGTCTGCAGTACCCAAATGTGATCTCTCTTTAGATCGTTCCCAAAGACGCAAAGCCTGGAACCAGCCACAGGCTCTATGGTGGCCCAGTGGACACCTGAGCTCCTTACTTCTTTTGCCATATGTCAGCCTCACCTCTGCCAGCCCTTGTTCAGCCCTGCAGATCAGTAGTTCTCAACGAGCACCATGGCAGGAGAAATCATTTAGGGAAATTCTAACCCCTCCAGCATCTGAGAAGCAGTCCCCTAGAAGAAGAAGCCAAGGCCACCCCTCACTTAAAATTTCATATATCTTCTGCAAATCTCAAAGACTAAAGCTATTTTTATTGAGGATCAGTTAAGCCATTACTATCTAACTCATCTCTTTCATCTTTCGTCTTAACCTAGATTTTCCTATTTTACTAGCAATTTTCTTCTCAGCCTACTAACCTGGTGGCTCTACCACTTCTTGTAAGAAGCCTTCTGAGCTCATGTTTCCAAATTCACAATTTACCCCTCTATGCTGCCTGTATGATGCAGGTCACAGTACACCCAGAAGGCCAATTCAATCTTTCCAGCAGCTTTCCAGTAAGGTTCCTGGTCCCAGAGCCATAGCTTCTAGAACAGGCAGAGTATCCCTTCTGTAATGGAACGTGTGCTGAGGAGACACTCTATCATATTCTTATTTAGATTTCTCTCGTATTTCATCATTCATTTTTGAATGGGTTCCAGTCAGGCATCGTTGTGTTCTGTTCTCTCCAAAAGCGTGCTGAAGCCTGCCTTCCTGACCTTGGTTTTTCATTCTGGGATTTCTCTGCCTCATTAGTTTTCCATTTTTTCCCCCAGAACCTAGAACGATCTCCTCCTTTACCCATTCCTTGTAATTCCCTCCATCTTTTATTGTTCACATCTCCCAAACAGCAGGTTTGGAGGCCCTGCCTTTTCTGAGTACGGTAGTTTTCCGTCCCCTTTGTGCTGCTGAAGTAGAGGTATCTTTCACCCCAGCTGAGGAGGTGATCTGTAAAAGTCCTCCCAGTCTTTCTTAGACCACTCAGGACAGTAGGTACATCTTCTGTTCTGCCGGCATGCATGGCCTTTCGTGCTTTTAGTGACCTGAAGGCTATATTTAATTCTGGCTGAACACAGCCCACAGTCTTAAACTATGTCTCCTCTTCTCTTTTAACAAAATTTTAAAGCATTTTCTTTGCAGACTACTTTCTGCAAAAATTTGTCAGCATATCTGGAGAAATAGTGCTAACACTGCCAATACAGGATATGTGTATAAATATGTCACTGCTATAGAAAATTATGAACAAAGACAGTGTTTAGGCAGTTAGAACTAAATAAAGCTCTGCTCCAGGATCACTCTGTGTGATTTCCTCACTAAGATTTGTTATACAGTGGAGCATTCTTTATTTGACCTTGACATTTTTTCCTTCAGCACAGAAGATTTGGTTAGAATTCGCTGTAGCATTCGTAACTGAATCAGTTTTCACAGTGGTGTTTGGAGTCGAATCATTAGTCAATTTTATTTTATTGTTCTCATAGTGTTCTTGTTTTGTTTCTGCTCGAATGCACAAGGTGTTTTGCATGGATGTTTCCAAAAGCAATGATTAGCTGTACTGTTTTCATAACCCAACAACTGTTTCTCTGAGCTTTGACAGGCCTAGCTGCTGCCAAGAAGGGGAAGCCTTAAAACTAGTTTGGTGTTGCTCTTTCATTCCTGCAGGGCGACAGAAAGTATTATCAGGGTTGCACTCTAAGTTCCAAGTGTGGAATGGAGTCTGCAGTTTATTTCTCCTGTATTGGAGAAAGTCAGACCCAGCTGGCAGCTCTAGGAGAAGCACAGATGAAGGAATTGCCGTATTAAGCTTTGTATATGCAAGCACTCTTGTTAGGAGAATTCTTTGGTTTGCAATGATCAGAAGCATCCCATAAATTTCTTTCCTGAGCTGTTCCATTGGCTTCAGTAAGATTTTGTGTAAAAACCAATTTGCATTCATAATGTGGCATGATTAAGATCTTGCAACTACTGTATTTTCCTAGCCTTTGGTGTGTGTATTCTCTTATTTCATGCAGATAGGCATCTCATATGGAGTTTTTCTCTATAAGCTGCAGTTTGTCTGGATTTAATCTGTCTTTTTTTTTATAAGACAGATACATATATTTGTACATTTATTTAACCTGTATTTGTAATCTGTATTTATTTCTTGGCTATAAATAACATTTTTAAGTTATTATTCTGAGCATTTTTTTTACAGTTCACTTCTAGATGTACTCGTAGTTGAAAACATTTGGACTTCAAAATGAGCAGCATAAAAAGATGTTAAATGGCTCTTTCAGTCTTGGCCAGCTGTAAGTCCTAGTGTACAAGTATCTGTGGAGTGACTCATGCTGTGTCGTTGTTCCTTTTAATGCAACTTATGTAAAGGGAGATGATATGTGAGTTTATATAAAGGAAGGGATAAAATTAAAAACAGGGTGTGCAGCAGATTGTATCTTTTAAGGTCCATCTTCCATCTGATGACATAAAGTAAATATTATGCACTTAATCTTTCATGATGAACTTTAGGCTGGTAATTTAATATGAGGGTTCAGTGGTAAACGTGTGACTTTCAGAGCGCCAATGTTTCTGAAGAATTTCTAGCCTTTACACTTCCAGTGTAATTCCAAGACATATCTCTAATCACAGGAATTGAAAATCCCCTCACTCTGCTCACTGAATCCAGTAGATCCCAGGGAAGTGATGTCCCTCTTGTGTGGAACAGACTGGAATTTTAGGCAGTGTTACCCGTGCTTTGATGACCCAGCTACAACCTTCCTCTTCACGGAAGGACAGGTTTGGGCAGTAAGACTTCTCACGCCATTTATTGTGACTGCCTCACCTCTGCCCATGTGTAGAGGTTGCTTCCTTTCCCCCCTAGAGGGAGGCACCTGGAACTCCAGGTACAATTCTTTGTTTCCTCTGACTGTGAACAGCTCTGTGCCGTGCTTTGGGACCCCGACACAAGGAATATGTTGCTTTGGTACTTCTCTTTGTCACTGTTTAGGTAGCATGGAGTTCTTAAATCATACTGGATATACAGGGATCTGAGTAGAGCAGCCTTTTTAGAGCAGGAGTTAAATTTCAGGTTTAGTGCCACATCAGGTAGCCAGGTGGCCCAGCATGACTTGTGTGGTAGGAGCATAGCCAGTACGCTGTGCTTTCTCACAACTGGACAAGTGCAGGGAAGAACCAGGATCTCCATGTGAAAAAAATAAAACAGTGATTCTCCTTTTTCTATTTTTGTATATTCTGTACTGCTCAGCTGGTTTCTGTTTCTGAAGCTGGTGCTTCCTTGAGCAGACCATCAGGGAGCCCCCGAGGCTGCCGGGGGGGGGCTGGCAGCCCTAGTGCAAGTGTGCAGTGCTGGAGATGGAAGCCAGAGAGGGAAACTAAATCCGTCAGTGTATCTCAGTATGCTTATTAGATTGGCTCATATGGTCGGGAGTGGGAACTGGAAAGCATTCCTTGAGATGCTTTTAAATTCTCTAAATCCAAAAGATGAAAACCTAAGCAAAATATTAATTCTTTTTTAGTACTATACCCAAGGGGACTTGTTTGGCATAGTGAATTTGTAAAAGGTTGTGCAGCTATTCCTCTATAGCTAATCAATTTTTGTCTTGCCATGATCATGATTGGTGCCATTGTTGCAATCCAATGGCTGTTGATAGCCTGCATAATAAGACTACAGAAAAATTTGTAATGGAAAATACTGTAAGTATCCAACTGAGCTGTGCTTTTTTTAAAAAGCAATTTGAGAATTATTGAGGACCATGGATTTGAATCTGATGTTTTTAGAATTGTTGTCTGTATCTTTTCATTTAATTACATCAAAACTTCACTTTGAGTATTCTCCTCTTCACTAGACAATTTTCATTAGATAACCTACAGCAGAGTTCTGTCACAAATGCCATCAGGACAGGAAGTTGATGAGCTACGGCTGAGACTCGTAATAAATACACACAGTCAATGTGCTATACCATGTCTGAGTGAGGGCTGAATTCCAATGTGGTGAGGACTGCTGAAAGATTTCTTTTGACTACAATATACTTAACTGTGTCATCTTTATATTTTATTGACAGTGAAAAGCTTGAACTCATTGTAGCCTTCCTCTTGATAGGGAGGGTTTAGCAGGATCCTCTCATTTCCGCGTGCTTGCCTGCCTTAAAGACACTGGCAGCAACCTAAGCTATGTGGGAGCTCTGTGCTCTTGTCAGAGGTTCAAAAGTTAGGAATAGTCAACCAGTGGCAGACCTACATCTAAAGGCCTTGACAATGTTTGGTTGCCCTAGGAAACCGGCTGAAAATGAAACAAAACGGAACAACTCCTGCCAAAAAAAAAAACAAAAAGGGCACTTAAAACCCCAAATCCTTTATTTGTCAGAGCCTGAGAGAAAGTCTGAAACCGGCATACAATTCTGAAACGTGCATACAATTTAAATGTAAAAAGAACAGTACAAGTTACAAAGTAGAATTTCCTGGAGTATTGTGAATATGTAACACATTTCAAATCACAGCTAAAAAGCACAAACTGGTGTAAACCACAGCCAAATCCCATTCCTTACAAGAGATGCGTGTGAAAAGCACACGGCAATAACCAGTGCGCTGAAGTGAAGAAATGCTCGTTCATGCCGCAGGGCTGCCAGGGTGTCCAGAGAGTTACAGAAGCCCACTCATGCTGAGCACCCTACTTTCTCAAGGAAAATGCTTCGTAAAACTCTGTTCCCCAGCCTTGAGTTCTCTCTGCTGCCCTTCAAGTGGCGAGTTTTGCCTTTCTGTCTGGGCTTCCCTTGGTTGAATGAAAAAAATCCTTGTGTGATCAAGGCACTTGCAGTTTTCAGGCAAGCTGGCAGGTCACATTTAAGCTCGTGTGAATACAAGGCTGCCTCATCTTGCTAAATTTGAGCTCACATGACTTAATTTGAAGTAGAGAACACATTTTGGTTTAGATGAAGACACAGCTGCAATAAATGGCACAAGTTGTTGCCAGCCAAAGAATGAGGTAAATCGGTTGAATGAGGTTCGTAGTTATAAACTAAAATGGAAGAGTTTGTTTATCTCTCTCTTGTGTTTAGTGACATGTGGAAGTGCAAATCGTGAAAGGCCACTCGCTTCTCTAATACACAGTTAATATTAAAAGCAGTGGAAAACTAAGGGCAATGCTTTGCCTCAATTCCACTGATAGATGAGGAGCACTGGAGCAATTAGGCCAGTGACCCAGAGCAGTGGAACTTGGATCGGAATCTGGCCGCAAGCAACTTGTGTGGGGTCATACAGTCAGCGCCTTCATGTGTGAGATCTGTTTTCCTTTGTCCTGGAGACACAGGCATTTCCACAGTCTCAAATGCAGCTGTACATTTTATTCACCAGAAGAGACAAACCTCATGCCAATTAAAAGCTTTGTATCCCTTCCTGCTCCAAAATCTGCCCCTTTAGGAATCAACAGGGTGAGAGTCTGCTGGAAAATTTTACTCCCAGTTTTCAGCAAAACAGCACTGAGATAGCATCCTTACAAAAATACACCACAAAATGGGCCTGAGTGCAGTCTGAAGAATTTCACAATAGATAAATAATAATAGAGACCTGATAACACAGAGCTCTGCTAAATGAATGAAGTACATGTGATAGATTGATCTGGGATAGATTTTATAGTAGTGTTTCTGACGTACTTACTTGCTTTCCAAATCTGGAATTCTGTATAGCTGTAGGTCTGCCTTGTACTCAACTTCTAGTGTATGTAAGTGGCTGCAAAGTTCATTTTCAGTTTTAAATGGCATTTAAATTAACCTAGATGGTGGTTTAGAGCCTTTTACATCCCTTTGTTACCTTCTTTCCCTTTCAGCAACTGAGAAATGCACATTTTAATTAAAACATGTTTTTCAAATGTATCTTGTAGCCAACACATGCTGAGAAGAGCCACTTACCACCCATGTACTGCAAGCTTGCTGTGCCGAACAAAATGGGAGCATTTAATTAGGAGTAAATAGTGTGGTGTCTTAGTGTTTGTGGCCTGCTCTAATGTCCTGTTCCATTTCCAGAAGACAGAATTGCCCTTGCCTGGCTCATGGCAGGGCCATGAAAACCAATGGTTTGCCAGTAGGAGCTGGAGTGCAGCTGGAGCTATTTTTGCCACACTGCAACTCACATTTCACAGAAGGTCGCAGAGAAGCTTGTTTAGCTTTACAGGACAAGGTACAGTAAAAAAAGAAAGCCGTGTTTAATACAAGCAGTCTAAGAACTTTGGAGGGAACCGGGTAGAAATTATTTTGACACAGGAGTCACTCGGTGGCCAGCCAGATGTTCATGGTTGGTGGTGACATTTGCACTCAGTCTCAGCTTATCTGGCAATTCGGTTTGTTTGGGTTTGGTACTCATGGGTCATAAAAAGAGATCCCAGCATTTCTCAGCTCTCTACCACAAGGATTTGGTCAGGCCTTAGAGCATGGTAGGGTCAGTAGATCTCAACAGATCTCGATACAGGGAAGACTAAACATGTTAGCAGGGATGTCAATTTAATCTTCTAGCCTGGGTGGTTTTTTAGTCCTACAGTTTTCCTGCTCCTTAGTGAAGAAATATGTACCTACATGATTATTTACAACCTTCCAGTTGCATATTTTCATCTGAAAATAAAAATCCTCCTTTTTCATATTTTCTCCTTACATTTTTAACACATTGAAAATTAAATTTTGTGTGAACCTGTGTGTGTTTAGCTTAGCATATTACTGTGCTAACACTCCTCAACTTCCTTGTAATAAAATTGCAAAAAGGAAAGAGGAAAAAGTCTATAATAGTGGCCTAGCTTTGTGGAACACCAAGTACTTTACAGAAGCATAGAGACATCCAGTTTTCATGCAAATATTCCTCCAAAAATTACCTGTAAGGAGTAAGAGAAACTCTAAAAAAGGTAATTGTATCAACAGGGACTTGCATCTATTTCCATTTCAGTACTCAGTCTAGGGGTTTGGCTGCTACTGACATTCTGAAAATGTGGTTTAGTTTTGAATGAGTAAGGTATAAATTTTAAATACATCCAAGATGTCAGAATATCAAGTAAGAATTAAATCTTAGTGAAAGAATAAGGTCAGCCTTGCCAATTTAGCCACTGATCTGATTTGCAGTCAGGTTTTGTGTTTTGCTTTGGGTTTGTGAAACTTGTGTACATAGCTGCAATCACATTTCCAGAAGTTCTTGAGTAACTCAGCTTAAATTCCATTGATTTCATAAAGACTTTTCCAAAACATTTAGGTATTTCTGGAGATGTTACTAATTGTCACTTCAATTTTTTCTTGGAGTAAGGATAGGTCAAAAATCAAAGGAAGAATTGGCACTGATCTAGACCATTTGGCTGATAACAACAGAGGACAACGTACAGTGATATATCTGAATTTTCTCTATGGTAATAGCAAGAGAGAAAACAATTATTCTGAGGAATTGGTTTAATGATGCAATTAAATGCATTATTTATTTTTATTTAAAATTAATTAAATTACAGTTAATAAATAATTTATCTATATTGCAGTTAGCAAGTTATAAATCCATCCACATGCAAGCTTAAATGGTCCTGAGATGTTTGNTATATATATATATTTCATATACATCATATGAAAATTGTACCTGAACATCATTGCAAGTCACAGGCATAAAATCTTTTGGGCAGTAGCCTTTGCTTTTGGATTAGCAGATGCATATTTTGTATCAAATTTATTCCAGGTGTAATTCCAGGTTTCTGTGGTCTTACCACAGGAGTGAACATTGTTGGTATTTTTCTTGTTACTGTTTCTGCCGTCATATTTAAGAAATATTTGGGGTTTATTATTAACTGAGAAGGAATACATATGGCCCAACAAATACTCTGTTGAGAACCCAGTATCTATGCCAAAATTTATATTCCACAGGAACGTTATAATGGAACTATTTAATTNATTTCATAAAGACTTTTCCAAAACATTTAGGTATTTCTGGAGATGTTACTAATTGTCACTTCAATTTTTTCTTGGAGTAAGGATAGGTCAAAAATCAAAGGAAGAATTGGCACTGATCTAGACCATTTGGCTGATAACAACAGAGGACAACGTACAGTGATATATCTGAATTTTCTCTATGGTAATAGCAAGAGTGAAAACAATTATTCTGAGGAATTGGTTTAATGATGCAATTAAATGCATTATTTATTTTTATTTAAAATTAATTAAATTACAGTTAATAAATAATTTATCTATATTGCAGTTAGCAAGTTATAAATCCATCCACATGCAAGCTTAAATGGTCCTGAGATGTTTGATCCTAAAACATTTCTTTCAGAAAAAATATTGTGAGGATAAGTGCTAAACTCTGATGTATTTGACACAGAAATTCAGAGAAATCATTCTTGAAAAGTTTGTCCCTTTTAAAGTATCAGTCCAAAGGATATTTCTGAGTCAGTGACGTGTAGATTCCTTTGCTAAGGAGTTCAGAAATTGGCTACAGTGTAAAACGTACTTTTTATCCCCGTGTTCTTTTTCTCTTTTCTCTGGTAGAAATCTTGCAAATTATCAGAGACTGCTGTTGCATAATGAGAATCAGTAGAATTGACAAATGTCATTTAGGAAATAATTATAAAGGGTGACTTCAGCTAGCTCTTAACATCTGTGGCCTCCCTCTCCAGTCTCTGGAGAGAATTAGATTCCTCCAGGGCAAAGTTAAATGTGAGAGCTACCTGTAGGTACTCAGATTATCCCATCTAGGAAACTGCCTTTCTTCACTGGATGCAAAGTGAGCCTGAGGAGACTCATTGCCCAAGGGTGATGTTTTTTGTCAGTATTTTTGTCTTTCTTAACATAGTAAAAGTATTCATGGTTTCCATAGTAGTCTGGAAAATTCATATATATATATATATATATATATATATTTCATATATATCATATGTAAACTGTATATGTACATCACTGTGAGTCAC
>VYZQ01021463.1:34595-60946 GCA_013400655.1 Mystacornis crossleyi
GGGCTCCAGGCACTGAGGAACCGGGCGTGCGAGAGCGGGACCTGCTCCCTGGGCGCCGGGAGCCTGCGCATGTCCCGCTGTCGTGGCAGCAGTGAGAGATTGGGCTGCTCCTGATGTGAATCGCGGCACCACTTGTAGAGTACATTCATCTTCCGCGTGAGAAGGAGGAAGAATCGAGTCCTTTGTAAGGGGCTGAGACAAATTTTTCAGCACAGAAACCAGGCCATCCAGAGATTGCTCAGTGCTTTGTTTATGTGGGCACACTTTGGGGGGCATTCTCAGCTGAAGAAGATGCCTGTACTGAAGGCACATTTGTACTCACAGAGTCCAGTTGTGTTCTCTTGGTTTGCATGTGGAATATTCCTGCTCAAGTCAATGTCCTAGATTAGCAGCTAAATTAAGCTGTTAAAAGCAAGTAATAAGAGAATCTGAATGTATATGAACATTTCAAAAACACTCAGGAAATACAGGTATACATGTTATAGTTAAGTAATGCTTTATTTTTTTAACTATTTTTTAAAAATTTTGGACACAGTGCGCATTTCTTACTAGAAAATGAACAACACTAGTATCAGACAACGAGGAGGAAATGAGGAGAAGGTTTAGAGGGGTTTATCCCTCTAACAGGATTTCTAGGGTTAGGCATTCTCTCTTCATCTAATTTAGGAATTAGTTTTACAAGGATCCTTATTTAGAAAATATTCCTAAATATGCTTATATAAATATAAAAATCTCTGCTGGGAGGTAGTTTACCGGGATTCTGGGGGAGAGGGGAGAGAGAGATACTTAGGAGTCTGAGACTTCACTCATTTTTTTGTACATGGAAAGAGGCACAAACAAAACATAAACATTACTTCTGTGGTTATGGATAAAAAATTGAGCTTTGAAATAGAATAGCTATCCTAGAGAAGTGCACTTATGTAGCCTAACAACAGCCTCAATTTAATAATTTTTTGAATGTTGTTGCATTGGTATTTCCTCTGCGTGCTTTCACTGTCTCTCTTGAACAAGGTGTTGCAGTGGACATTGAAATTTTTGGTATTCAGGTTAATTATTTGCTTGGTCCCAGCTCTGTAAAACAATTCTGTATAGCCAGCAGTTGGACAGGGAACCATTCATTCCGGAGCTCAGGAGAAAAATACAAGACCATATTTTTGCTTAGTTAAATTTAAAGTATGCAGCTAATATGTAATTTCCTGGCACTTCCCTGTCATTTTTGATGGTTATACAGAATGAGGTTTTCTCCCTTGTATTGAATTTTTGAAGAAATTAAATACCTTCTCAGTAAATTGGAGAATTCAGCTGCAATTCCAGCAGTTAAATATTGTCAGTCTATGTCAGATTTCTGTAATTACAATATTTTCCCTTTACAGATCTGATATATAACCTATCAGCTGAATTATCAAGACAAGAAAAGGTAGAAACTTTGGTATTTCAGAAGTGGTAAAGGTTTCTCTGTTTATGTTATGGGAGTTGCTGTTTGCAAGTGAGATGTTCTCAGTTGTTAGCATCCACATCTAATAAGAAGATTTCTTACATCATGGTACCTGTGTGCTCTTAAGAAGTTGATCCCCTCTCATCAAACATTTCTACTTCAAAATACCATAGCTAATATCTCTCATTGTATTGAATGGGTTAACTTGAGAAAACCACATTCTAATTTCCCCAGTGCATGCATTTTAAGATCTGAATAAGGTGAGATTTTTTAAAAAATGTGATTCATATTATAAAATTCTATGTGGCCTTTATTATGTTTATTACATGTGCTTTTGGTATCTGTATATATACAAACCTGATCTTTCAGGGTCTCGGAAATTACTTCTCATTCTCATCTACACATCTTTTGATTTTCAGGTATCTTCCCAGAAGGTATTAAGAATCCAGCATTAGCTTTTAATTTTGTACTATGTGAGTGCAGTCTCACCTTGCTTGTTTCTGGCTCACAAACCTGAGTCACGTTTCCCTTATCACATTGCTAGGTTTTCATGGAGCTGACACCTCACAGGAGTCACTGCAGGGGTTAATGTCTCCTGTGTCTTCCCAGAGTCAGCACACCCAGCACTCGGTGCTCTGTCTTCTGCGTGACAGCAGCCCAGATGAGTGAAATTACACCAGTGGAGGGGAACACTGTGGTGACACAGATGTGGCATCACCTCGGTTCCACTGACTTTCCTCCCAGTCACTGGTTGTGGGATATCACCAGGGTTTCCCCGTGCTTTTGTCTTTCCCAGTTAATTCAGTGGCTTCTGGATGTCTTACCCACCATAAAAAGATTGCAGCAACCTAGAGGCTGCTTTGAGGTACTTGAGCACAGACAGACACGGTTTGGATGAACAGAACAATCACCATTGAATCTGGGCTTTCTTTTTTTGTAGCAAACTTTCAATCCTGGGAAAAAAGCCAGCGTTAGAGGCGGAGGTTCTTCAGGAGCTTGGCATGTTAGGTGTGCTTAGTTTTCTTTGTTGTCTTTGTACTTCCCCTGAAATACGTGTGTTGTATCACCTGGTTTCCTATCTATCCACTACCCATAACCACTAGCACTACCCACTACCTAACCATTACCCCAGCCACTCCCTACCCTAACCCCAGCACCACGGGCGGGCCACACCAGAAAGATGTAGGAGCAGCAATTTTGGGGCCCTGCCAGGATGGCCTTGGAGTGCCCCAGCGTTCCTGGACCTCTAGGCTCTTTGACTCTCTCAATCCTAATCCCAACCCGAACCTACCCTAACACTAAGAATTACCCGGAGATTTTCTGCTTGACGTTTACTTAAGCTGTTTATTCACTTCAAAAGCAAAGAAATTAAAAGGAATGGGAGTTCAGATATCTGAAGATGTGTGCCAGATATTAACACCAAGAAACGCACAGAAAACTATACCTATTTCCAGAAGCGCTTTTGCTCTTTGCAACTGGTGTTCTCCAAAATGTTTTCTTCTCCCCATTACTTTGTGTCAGTGGCCATTCTTGCTTTGCACGTCTCCTGAGACTCAAACCACCTTGGCTGGGTATGGAATACAGAAGCTCATTTTAGGCAAATAATTTGCACATTGAGAAATGGTGGATTCGTGGCTTGGGTTTGCTGGCTGCGTGTCTGTTCAGGACCTTACACAGCGTTCGGTGTGCCGGGGTCTCAGCCTGTGCAGCTCTCCAGCTCTGAGAACCTCAGCAGCAACGCTCCGTCCTCGGCCTCAGCCCAGAGCCTGGCTCTTGGAACAGCGATCCTACGAAGCCTTTTCAGTGTACCTGGCAGAGCTTTCAGTCATCTTTCAAATACAAATTGCTTGCAAAAGAAAGCAATGCCATTTCCTCCCTGCTGGCTTTTTGAAATGTCATGTTGGGAAAAGCACTTACCACGTCTTTCATATGAAGAGAAAGCTTTCAGTAATGACTGGTATTTCTGAGTCTGTTGCAGCCAGTGCAGCTGTTGAAAATGTCATTGTGTATGGCACAAATAGGGGGGTATTCTGAGCAAGACCATGCACTACCTGATTTCAGTATTAGCTGAAAAAGAAAAAAAAAAGCAATAGAATTTTTCAAGGATAGACAACCTTTTGGATGTAAATGCAAAAAATAAAACAAAAATTAAAAATAGTTTTATTAGTTCTTGAAGTCATCAGTAAAAATACATTATTCACAATACTAGCTGGAGATCTATGAATTTTGCAGACTCTGTGATTGAATTTCACATATCTATGAGGAGAATTTTGAACAATCAGGCCAACCGTAATATTCCTGCATTGAAGTGCTGGAATAATTCTTTGGCAGAGTATGTTGAGAGGCTGAAATGTTCCTAATGTTTTCCAAGTAAATTTTTTACTTTTATTACTGCCCAAACACCTCTGAGTTCAGTTTTTTATCTTTTTTTTACCAGTTACGATGAAAGTATAAATACTACCTTTTTCTGTAATTAGAGGTGACTATGATAATTCTGACAATGCATTGCCTCACATCCCTGCATGAGTTTCCCATCTTCCTCATCTGGCCAGAATTTGGGAGCCTTCCTTTTTCTCACTCAGACATCAGCTTTTTTTTTCTTTCCTCCTTTGTTTCTATCTATCCTTATCTACGTTCAGTATTCATTTTTTTCTGTTCTGTTTCTTTCTTCTCTTACATCATTGAGATTTTTTCCTTTTTTACCCAGTATTTTTTCTCAGCTTTCTGGGGTTTTTTCTATTTATTCACTTTTGACTTGGGTCTTATGTAAGTGCAAGAACACCTAACATTTCTGAGTTTTAATGTTCATGGAATGCTGAACTATAAAGTTGCCTTGGGAACTAAGGGGGGCGCCTAAATTTAGAACCAGTGATTCCTTTTGGGGTCAGTGGTCATTTGTTCATCTCCCATATGTACTTAGAGACATTAGAAAAGAACTTCCCAAGAAAACCGCAGGGTCTCAGCGGGGAAAACAGAAGGAATAAAGAACAGAAAATGAAGTTTGCTTGTGTGTACCTTTTGCTGGGGCTCATCAAAGTGTTAATTGTTTCATTTCAAAGGAGTAGCTGTTTTAAATAGTGTATACATATATGCTGTGTGCATCCACCATCTCTAAACTTTGCAGAGATTGGCTGTGCTTTGTGCTTGAAAAATGGTTTAAGGATGGATATGACTTCTGCTCGTGTTCATTTTGCTGACAGGTATGGATAAGGCCCCGATGTTAACTGTGGACATTGCTGGCTTCTTAACTGAACCTTGGCACACTTGATAGCTTCAGCTGGTTTGTACTGTCAGCCTGCAAACACTCAGTGTGATGCCAGCTGCTCTGTGTGCCCTGCTTACGTGCTAGTGGTGCTCATTCACCGAGGAATTTCGTCCCTTTCCAATGCTTCCCATCACTGAGAGCCAGGACTGCCTAAACTGTACCTCCCTGGCTCCTGGGTACCCCTGTGAGCCTTTGTGAAAGGCTGTTCAGGGATGTGCTGGTACTAGAGCACACAGAGCAGAGATCAAATGGGTCCTTCACTGAATGAACCGTGCTTATTTTCTATGCAGGGAATAAATCACAAGATAGTGGGATTGCAGAGATGGAGGAGCTTCCAGTCCCACACAACATCAAAATAAGTAACATCACGTGTGATTCCTTCAAGATTTCTTGGGACATGGATTCTAAATCCAAGGATCGCATTACTCATTACTTCATTGATCTCAACAAGAAAGAAAACAAGAATTCCAACAAATTCAAACACAAGGTAATTTTCATTAAAAAATCAGGGCACAAATACTTAATTTTAAACAGATGAATCTCCATGTTTTATTAACCTTTCAAAGCCAAGCCATGGGAAACAGGAATTGGACATCCAGCAAAGGTGGGTTTTGATTAATCTGATGGAATTTTGGTTTACTCAAAGTACCTTCTCTGTCTCCAGCCTGTGTGCATGTACACACAAATACATTTGCTTTGCAGAGAACTGCACATTACCTTTTCTGTTCATTTGAGAGCACCTTTGGAACCTGTGCAATGTAGTGCAACGCAGCCATTTTTATTCCTGACTAGTTCTTCATCATTATTTATAAAACGTGTGTATTTTCTCCTGTCCTTGTTCAGTGACAGACTCCTGAGAGCAGCACATGTCATTTCAACAGAAGAGCCACAAATTCTAATGCACTTCAGGAAGGCTTCCAGCAATTTTAATTTGCAGCATTCAGCACTGTGACCTGAATATTCATCTGGCCTCTTTCCTCAAGCCTCTGGTGCAGGAACATATTGAAGGCATTGCAGAATCTGTACTTACCAAATCTGGCAAAATTTGCTTTGACCTCAGAACAGTTGAAATACTGAGATGTCTGGAGAAACATGGAATGAGATAGAACATTCTGCAAATTTAAATGTAAAGTTGGCATTACCTAAAAGATAAGGTTTGCCAAGGCACAAATAACCGTCCAAACAAATATAAGGGCTGTAATTCTCTCAGCACCTAAGTACCTGTTTGTTTCTAAGCCAGTGGGATAAACAGAAAATACTCCCACCAATTTCCCTGAGACTTTTTATTGTGAGAGTATTTTTCATGAGATTTCTGTTAATAGCAGGTGTATAGTTTTCTAATTTGATTTTTTTTTTTTTTTTTTTTTGGTTGGAAGTAACATATGCATTGAGAGTAATGAAAAATCACTTACTATTGCTTGAAATGGTGAATTTTGGATGTTTGGTCAGGGTGTTGTTGCAGTTGCTAGGAACCAGTGTGTGAAGCACTACCAAACCCCCACTTTTAATTGTTATAGAAAATAAAGTAGGGTACATTTGCTTTTTCCTTACTCTTACTAATTTTGAACTGACAGCTTTTGAATTGAAATTCCTGTTTTACACTGCAGGAAGAAATATACCTTCTTATGTAAATGCTTACTGTGATGGATTCTTTTTAATTTAATTCATTTTATTATTCTACATGTTTCTTCATTCATGTGCAAATTGGAACATTTATTTTTGTGAAAACTAGAGCTATTCTAGTAGAGCAAACACCACATACACTTCAAAATCTTTATCACAGTGATGAGACTTAAAATGGAGGGGGGCAAACAGTACTGGTAGTATAATAAAGATAAGCTATTAGATTTATTTTGTGTTTCTCAGCAATTCCCTAGTTTTTACTGCGCAGTGATGTTTAGTCAAAGGACAGAGGTAATTGGTTTTGTAAGAACAGGAGACTAAAATCTATCAACTAAAATGATTAATAAGTTGGATCTTTGTCAGAATTAGCTAAACATTGCTTCCTACTAACTTTGTTAGTGCATTGGTTAAGATCTTTTTTGTGTAATTTTTTGGTGGTTTTATTCCCAAACCCGAATGACAGAGATCCAGAATGCAGAGAGGGTGGACAACAGGAGAGCACAGACTGACTACTCCAGCTGGGTGCCAGAGCACTTGAGTGTGCACTTTCACCCATCTTTAGTACTAAGGAATTTTTAACACACCTTCTAGAAGGAGCTTTTGTTGAGAACTGAAATGCTCCAATTCCAAATGTGTAACCCAGGCGTGGTTAGAGACAAGCATCCTTCATCCTCCCTCCTTGCCAGGCCGGCCACAGGAGTTTCCCAGCCGGAGCTGGGCAGCAGGAGCTGATATCCCAGCAGCTGCAGCACTCGGGGCTGAATCCTCACAGCAGGGAACTGACTGCAGTCCCCGCCCATCCCTTGGCTTCCTAACAAAGCTTTTGCATAAAGGTGAGGGACAGCACTGCCCTTTCTCCTAGCAGAGCTTTTTAGAGAGAAAAGAGTGAGCCCTACTGCCTAGGTACAAAAAAGAGCTTGGGATTTACTCCTAGGAGTCACCCAGCACCCTGAAGATGCCTGTGCAAGGCGAATTCATCCTTACTTAGCTTGCAAGTAGGGTAGAGCCCTACAATTGCCCATCTCGCTCATGGGTGATAACCCAAAGAACCAGCTCATTTTCGAACTTATACAGAATTAACATTAAATATCAACTTGCTCACATGGCTGTGAGTGACTTGGGCTCTAGACTTAACCTGACAGATACATCCATGCTGTTCCTCAGCAAAGGGAACTGTTTGTTTTCTTGTGTACCTGGGAGAGCATCCGTGAATGATTCATCCTTTCAGTACTGTTTCTGTTGGGAAATATATAAAGTATATTCAGCATACTTAGGGTGCATAAAGTGTTATTATTTATGACTATTGTCATCATCTCTGTGAAGGAGAAGGTTTGTATTGGTAGTGGTGTGCAAAGTCTAAAATTGTAATAACATTTTGTCTTCTTTTCAATTAATTTTGCATACCTCCTGTCTTTTTTAAAGCATGGAAATGTGATTACTCCCATGTAATAAGAAAAATGCTCAAATATTTAGCAAAACTGGGACTAGAATCTGGGTGTGCTGAGTTCACCCACTGTGTTCTACAAGCAGACCTGGCAAAGAGAAGGGTAACATGAAATGGGAGAAAGTTGAAGACTAAAAGGTGCCTCTTTTCCCAAAAAGGAGAGTAGGGTGCCTCATACACCTTACTGCTTAGTTACTCAGAGCTTGCAGACCGTTCTTAGAAATTATTGCCATCTAGGTACCTTTGGAGCTGTCTGGTGGGTGCTGGTAGTGGAGCAGCCATCTGCCACTCCACAATCCTGGCTCTCCTTGAGCTGGCATAGTACCTGCTTTGCACTTCTTGGTGGATCAGCCAGGAATGAGAGCTGAGCAGAGAGAGATGAAAGGGAGAAATGGAGAATTCCCAGAGGAATCTCAATGTGAACATTTGAACATTTTCTCTGTACAGTGGCCTTAAAAAAAACAAAACAGTGTTTGCTTAGAAAAAAACCCAGCAGATTAGAGCTATGAGAAGCAGCACATCTGCCCCTCCTCTCCAGCTGTGCAAGACATAAACCCCTCTGTTTAATGTGGTGCTCTGCCCCTTTCTTTCTACCCTTTTCTTTTTGGTAGTCTCCCNAGGTACCTTTGGAGCTGTCTGGTGGTGCTGGTAGTGGAGCAGCCATCTGCCACTCCACAATCCTGGCTCTCCTTGAGCTGGCATAGTACCTGCTTTGCACTTCTTGGTGGATCAGCCAGGAATGAGAGCTGAGCAGAGAGAGATGAAAGGGAGAAATGGAGAATTCCCAGAGGAATCTCAATGTGAACATTTGAACATTTTCTCTGTACAGTGGCCTTAAAAAAAACAAAACAGTGTTTGCTTAGAAAAAAACCCAGCAGATTAGAGCTATGAGAAGCAGCACATCTGCCCCTCCTCTCCAGCTGTGCAAGACATAAACCCCTCTGTTTAATGTGGTGCTCTGCCCCTTTCTTTCTACCCTTTTCTTTTTGGTAGTCTCCCGTTTTTTTTGGTACAGTTAAAAGAGGTTCCTGATGCACAGCAGGAAGGTGAGGCTTTGACACATGGGGGCAACAAGGCTTTTAATGTTACATGAAAACTGACAAAATTAATGGGGGGAAAGCCACCCCTGGGGTGTGAGCACAGAGATCTGACCTAGGTGGAAGTTGTTTTTACCATAAGCAAAGAGGAGGTGACAGGAAGACCAGTGATGTTAACTGTGGCACCTGCTGACTGCATTAGCAGTAGCAGACTCCGTCCAGTGGGTGGTAGCTTTGAATGTCATTTGGGGTTTCTGGTTTTTTTCTTTGTAATGTTTCTCCTTGTAATATTATTCATTGTAGCCTGCACAACTCTCTCCCTTTCAGATAAAGTTTTCTCCCAACTACTATTTGATTTAAATGAGAATTGGCAAAAGAGAAATCATGACAACAAAATTTTACCCCTGATTATCATTCAATTACATCAGTTCTTGTAATATCCCAAGCTGCTAATTTTACAGTTTCTTAATACAGAAACTGAAGAATATTTTTTGTTGAAAGGAAAACAAAAGGAGAAAGATCTTTTTCCATAATAGAAGGCAACGGGAAAAAAAATCCTTCAGACCTTGCTTAGAGATCATGACTAGAAAATATCTCTCTTTTCCTTTTTTCCTTAAAGGACTACTATGCTAGTATTTATAGGTAGGTAATTGTGGACTAGTATTTATGGGTGGACAGTTATGGATGTCATTTAAAGTGCCCACTTCTCACGAGGCAGCCATCTGACTGTTCTGTTATTACTGGTGAATATTCAATAATAAATATCTCTCATTCTATCACAGCTCCTCAGGTACACTACAGAGAATCATTCAGCTCCATTGTGAGTCCTTTCACCCACACTTCTGGCACAGACTCTTTCAGTCCAGTTCTTCAGTTTTTTCTGTCCCTTGGTTGTCTGTACCAAAGTCTTTGGTACTGTAGAAAT
Source organism: Mystacornis crossleyi (assembly GCA_013400655.1). Lineage (NCBI taxonomy): Eukaryota > Metazoa > Chordata > Aves > Passeriformes > Timaliidae > Mystacornis > Mystacornis crossleyi. The sequence continues at coordinate 44,325 of VYZQ01021463.1, forward strand.
CAAGTATTTCAACTCCAACAAGCAGCTGTCTTTCTCTGTTGAACCCTGGGGCTATGATATACTGGAAGAGTAAAGCAGAGGCTCTGAAAGGGCAATGGGGGGAAAAGCAAGAGGTTCAGTGATAGGCACAAGCTGTTTGGCTTCTTCTGGCTATTCCTGTACAGAAGGGTATTTTGAGGGATGTAATCCAGCTGTAGTTGCTCCGCAATGTGTTTAATTTTCTCTGTTGAAATTTAGTTTGGAAGATAGCAGCAGCAGTGTAGATGGACTGATTGATGGCAGGAGGAGTTTTGTTTGATTACGTTGGCTGGAAGAAAACAGAGCACAAGAAGCTCTTAAATTAAGATACCTTTGTTCCTAGTAGCATGTCTGTCTTTCTTTGCATGCTTAGGCACAAATGGCCCTAGTCTGAATTATATATTTGGGCTATATATAATAGCATTACTCTACAGTTACTTGGAACAAATCATTCATTCGTACATGCAAGTTATCCCCGAGTCTGTTGGAACAGGCCTTACAGCACAGTCCTCTGCCACCGCTCACTTTGCTGCACCAACAAACTGTGGGAAGTAACTCGGGTTTGCAGAGAAGAGCTGGGGGTTGGGGACGGCATTGCAAACACAGTCAAGGAAAGGGTGGCAGATGGGTTTGGTTGCGCTGCTGACTCGTGTGTCGTTCTGTCCTTTTGTTTGTGTCAGGATGTACCCACTAAGCTGGTGGCCAAAGCTGTGCCTCTGCCCATGACGGTGCGCGGGCACTGGTTCCTGAGCCCCCGGACAGAGTACACGGTGGCCGTGCAGACGGCCTCCAAGCAGGTCGATGGCGATTACGTCGTTTCGGAGTGGAGTGAAATCATCGAGTTTTGCACCGCAGGTAACGTTGCTGAGGGATCTCCGCAGGCTGGAGTCAATTAATGCTGCCAGACTGGGCTGGTGCCAGTGCCAACTGTGCTGGTAGCCTTTAATGGTCACCCCTGGAGACTGGAATTTGAACTTCAGGCTTTGTGTGTGCCGAGGTTTGCACATCAAGCAGAGGCAGCTGGACTGCCCTTTTCTTTTGCAATAGCTCAGCTGTCCCAAAGTGCTGTGCCTGGCACCACTGCTCGTCCCAGGCTAGGAAAGGGCCACTTGTGTGCCTGTCGCTGGCTACGGCACCTGTGGGGAAAAGGTGGCACAGCAGCTCCCTGACAGCTAAAGACACTCTGCTGCTCTACCTTCTTGCAAAGCCTCAGCACCATCAGCGCCCTGTCTCGAGGGTCACTCTGGCCTGTCTTTGGTTTATAAGGCTTCCTTTGGATGTTCCTGACTGGCTGCCACTGTGCATGCCTGTGTGAAAGGTGAAGACTGAGGCAAGATCAGTGTGAATCCCAGGTTGGTTGGGAAGCCATTTAAGCTGGGTCCTGAGCGAGCTTTGTTCATTCTGTCATTGGTTGTTGGCTCACAACCAGGTACATTGTAGCAAACAGTTTGTCAACTGATACGAGCCAGAGAGGGCAGTCCGGAGCTTCGCTGCAGTCCCGAGCTCCTCTGCAGTATAGGACCTCCAGTCTCCAGCTCTAAGGTAGGAAATCCTGAGCTGGAAGTTGCTGTAGGCTTGCAGAGTCTTCATGGAGGAAGGAGTGGGGAGAATCACAAATGCCTGCTCCTGCCATTTGATTTGCTCGTTGCCACTGTTGAAAACCGGGGGCATGATGTGATACATATTGCCAAGACTCTGATCCCAATTTTTAGTCTGCATGTCGCTGTGGCTTTTGGAGAGTGTTGTGGTTTTTCCTGCCCCCTGTACTAGCATTTTGTCTTTCCTTTCCAGATTATTCAAAAGTTCACCTAACACAGCTATTGGAAAAAGCCGAAGTGATTGCAGGCCGTATGCTCAAACTGTCTGTTTTTTATCGGAATCAGCACAAAGAATACTTTGATTATATCAGGTAAGAAACTAAACGTAGTCCTGTGGCAAATTAGAGGAGTAACGAAAATAGGTAAATGGAGACAGCTGTGCTAAAGCTAGAGCAGATTGTCTGTATGCTTCATAGCCCATTCAGAAGGCAAAGAATAAAATACAACTTGTTTCTTTCACATTGCTTAACTCAGCACTTCCATTAGGCAATAAAAGTCTGTGTTTTGAAGGAGAAATGGAGGTACTCATAGGACCTCCAGTCTGTAATCATAATGGAGAGTTTAGTAGCCAAGGATTTCTATTGTACTGAGAAATTAAGAGTGAGGTGACTGAGAGTAGGAAGGTACAATGGTGTGCATGGGCATTTGCCTGCATGTAAGAATTCCATCTCAAATATTTGCTCTCCATGTACAACCATCCCATTTCCATGCCCAAATGCGATTGTATAGACCCTGCAATCTGAATGTTAATTTATAGATCATGTGGGGAGGGAGAGGGCATGATGTTTAGACAGTNGCAGGCCGTATGCTCAAACTGTCTGTTTTTTATCGGAATCAGCACAAAGAATACTTTGATTATATCAGGTAAGAAACTAAACGTAGTCCTGTGGCAAATTAGAGGAGTAACGAAAATAGGTAAATGGAGACAGCTGTGCTAAAGCTAGAGCAGATTGTCTGTATGCTTCATAGCCCATTCAGAAGGCAAAGAATAAAATACAACTTGTTTCTTTCACATTGCTTAACTCAGCACTTCCATTAGGCAATAAAAGTCTGTGTTTTGAAGGAGAAATGGAGGTACTCATAGGACCTCCAGTCTGTAATCATAATGGAGAGTTTAGTAGCCAAGGATTTCTATTGTACTGAGAAATTAAGAGTGAGGTGACTGAGAGTAGGAAGGTACAATGGTGTGCATGGGCATTTGCCTGCATGTAAGAATTCCATCTCAAATATTTGCTCTCCATGTACAACCATCCCATTTCCATGCCCAAATGCGATTGTATAGACCCTGCAATCTGAATGTTAATTTATAGATCATGTGGGGAGGGAGAGGGCATGATGTTTAGACAGTATTACAACACCATGCTTCAGCTGGAATGATAAAACAGGATAGCTGGAGGTAGGTTCCCTGTTCCTGTCGGAGATCCAGTGTGCCCTCCCACACTCGGCCAGAAGCGTCAGTACAAGAGAAAAGCAGATTTTTTGATAGAAGGAGTCAAAGCTCATGTGCTGAGTGAGCAGGAGCAGCCACCCAGGGTAACCTTCCCCTGTTAGAAGAACATGGATGAGAGGTAAGCAGGCTGTTGGAAGGCTGCGGCACTGACTGTGCTCCTTTAATATTCATCAGGTGATGGGGCTCCTGCGGGGTCACACAATTTCAGTTTTATGTGAGTGTCACACTAGTACCTGCCTCGAATGGAAAGCTTTTAAAACAACTCCAGGCAATCCAGCTTCAAAAAGCAGACTCCACCAGCCTTGGAAACATTTCCACGTTGTACTCGTGGGTATCCGATTTATTCCAGGAGTGTATTGTATATGGCAGAGCATGGGCTTGCTCTTCCCCTTCCGTGGTTTGGAAGGATTATTTTGCTGCACATAGTGACAAAGCTGCAAAATTCAGTGGAGGTAGAGAATGAATTGCAGTTGTTGAGGCTCTTTGAGGACTCATAAACCACTGCCGCCATCCTGGGCTGGATACCACAGAATGGAAATGCCTGTGCTGTTCTGATTCTCATGGTGATTTGTTTTCAGCTATATAATCATAGCGCATCTGCCTTTGTGTTCATTAGTGTTGAAAATTGCCACTGAGGTGCATTTACAGCTGTGGGTTTGCCCTTGTTCTGCCAAATGTGACTCTAATTGATTGCTCCGTATCTTTTCCCCTTCTTCCTGTTAAGTTCTTTCTTGGCTCGACACCAATAGAGATGAGTTTGTTTCAGTGAGCTGGAGACAAAAAGCTGTGTTTTACCAGGCCAGTGGGAAACTACAATACCAGTAACTGGCCGGTGGTCACCTCTTTTGATTGGAAAGAGGCTAATACAGTCACAAGGGCTAATCCTTCCACAAAACTGCCTTCCACATGTTGTGTTAAAAACCCTAACCACTTGCTGCCTGTTCGGGAAAATGCCTCGTCATCCCGTGCCTGCCAATGGCCTCTGTGGTGTCATCACTGGAAAAGCTTTGGTTAGCATTGGCATACAGGCAGCTGTTCCCAGTGCTGAAGCAGCAGCCCCTAAATGGAGGGTTGGAGGTGAGAGCTCAGAAGGGGCATACCTGAGCTGGGAGTACCACAAAGCAGCTCAGATCTCCTGAAAGGGTGCCCTATAATTAGCCTAATTGGCCACTGGATGTCAGTATCTTGCCACAGAAATGGAACTGACTTTCTCAGAATGAAGCCTGACTTTTCAGGTTGCAGACGTGGTTATTTAAGCTCGTTCAATTTTTTTTCCTTTTCTCCCTAGTAATCAGTCATAAAATACTAATTATACCCCCCCCTCCAGTCAATGTCACATGAAATAGGGCTGGAGGCAATAACTAGGTAGTATTTGAATGGCCCAGAAAACTTTTGAAATGTATCTTAGAGTAAAATAAAGATGTGCTGCTGAGGAGATTACAAATAATGAAAAAAATAATCACAGTTGGAGCTATTACTGAGTTGATTTAGAGCTGTTTTGTATGTATACACTGAGTTTGCTGCTTTGACTGCTACTTCCCACTTTAACCAAGTAAAACCTTCTTCCCCACAGCAGCATTTTACATGGACCTGATGCAAGTTAAAAGCAGAGAGAGAACAGTCTTTCTTGGTTAGTTTCCCCTCTCCTAAAAGAAGGGGGAAAAGGGGGAAAAAAGTAAAAGCAAAGCAAGAGAGATATACAGGAATCTCCAGCCCCACAGCCTCATGCATTTTCGGTCTGTCATGTCAGGGAGTGCAAAGGCATTGTTCTGAGGGTGCCTAGCAAATGTGGTGTTCTGCAGGACTTGCAAAAGGGGATGGTTGCCTCTCAGGTATCATGGGGTTGCAGGTGCAGAGAGAGCCAAAGCTGCCACTGGGGCTCTTCCAGAGATGTGTGGGGCACAAATCCTGGGGAATGCCCTGGTATACATAAAAATCTCACGTGCTACTGAGGATTAGATGGGGTGTTTTGGAGTGTTCTCCTAAATTTAACAGCCTAATGCTGCTGAGTGCAATTTGGGATTTGGGGTTTTAAAAAATCACTTGTGTATTGTACATTTCTTTTCACTGGAATGAAATTGAGCTATGTTTGCAAAAAAAAAAAAAAAAAAAAAGTTAGTTTTTCTTTCCCTTAGGATTAGTGACTGCAGAAGCTGGATACCAACCAAAGTGGAAACTAACCAAATTGCCTAATTCTCTGTGCCCAGCTCTGCTCTGACTGAAGTCAGCTCTAGACCAATTAGACTTGAAATGATCATTTGGGGAGAAAGCAGTCTGTGGCAGACAGTACATTCCTTCCTATAACCTCGCTGAACAGCATCCTTCAGAAATAATTTTCACTGGCAGTTTTCTACATGAGCTATATACTGCCTATGCTAAAAACACCTATTAACAAACAGTATATTCAGCATATGGAGACTGTCTTGCAATATTCTACACGTGTTTATTGTTAGAAATGTAGTGTAAGACAGCTAATTAAAGATATTTCTGGTTTGGGGGCTTTTTTGTTTGTGCTTTTTTTTTTGCCTGCATGTGTTACCCAGACAGCTGACAGAGAAGGCAGCCTGGAAAAGCAGATTTTCCCCTCAAGCAGGAGTTATTCTAGTTCTTCCCAAGTCTGATGTCATTTGATTTTCTTGGTCCTAAGACCATAACACTAGCCACAGCTTAATGGTTTTCCTTTGTGTCCCTCCAGTCCTGTTTCCAAGCAGCACGATGTCCTAACTTTCCACTTTTTCTTTACCATGTGTTACAAAATAAACAATACCAGTCCTTCATTTGTAGAGAGCATCATGGGAATGCTATGCAGCCCTCTGTTAAGGATAACAGTGGCAGCCATGGCTCTCCGATCAGTGGGAAGCTGGAAGGCATCTTCTTTAGCTGCAACACCGAGTTTAATACGGGGAAGCCACCCCAAGATTCACCCTATGGAAGGTACAGGTATGAGATTGCAGCGGAAAAACTCTTCAACCCCAATACTAACTTGTACTTTGGAGACTTCTACTGCATGTACACAGCCTACCACTACGTCATCCTCGTGATCGCCCCCGTGGGCTCACCGGGAGATGAGTTCTGTAAGCAGCGCCTTCCTCAGCTAAATATAAAAGATAACAAATTTCTGACCTGCGATGAAGAAGACGGGGTCATGGTTTACCATCATGCCCAGGATGTTATTTTGGAAGTAATTTACACTGATCCTGTGGATCTCTCCCTCGGCACAGTTGCGGAAATTACCGGTCACCAACTAATGAGCTTGTCTACTGCAAATGCAAAGAAAGATCCCAGCTGCAAGACCTGCAATATCAGTGTTGGACGTTAAAACTTCCCTCGTTCCTTAGGAGCCTTCAAACCTCTTTTGCCCATTTCCATAGTCAGACAGTTCTGTCGGAAGCATGCACATGCCGCTGTCACCAAAAGCAACCACCAGTCTTCAAAATTGCCAATAGCCTTCTTAGTATTTCTTCTCTCCCTCTTTCCCTTCTGTTCCCCCGATGCTTTAAATGATTAGAAGTCCTGGATTTCTTTCTGGCAACCGTTTATACCTAGATGCTGCAAAAATTGTTTTCTGTTTCTTGCCAAACATAACAAAATCCTATATAAACTGCTTTAGCAAAATAAAAATAACGGCTTATAAATGGTGTTTAAATATGCATTCATTTTAACTACTGAACAAGTACTGGGATAACTGAACAGCATGAAAGGTTGTAATTGCAGCATGATTTGAATTTCAGAGCCTAGAAATGTCAGCACTTCCAACGTGTTGTTTGACGGTGTTATTTATGTTATTTATATTAGCTAACTGAAAACAGAAACTGTGTCTCGACATAATAAATATAATAGAAAAATATTTTATTTGTACCGTTGTATAAAATATTATACAATCATATAGAATATATAGATTACATTTTAATATCAATTGTATACATATGTCATTAAATCATTTTCCCTTATCAAAGATGTAGTTTGTAAACTTCAAATAGCTCTGTATCTGTTCCTGTCGCTCTAGATGACTTTAATTAAAACAGATTTATGAAGACCATTTCTGATTCATAAAAGTTAAGTTATAAATTATTAAGTCAGTACACTGAAACAACAAACGACTGCAAAATAAAAAAATTCCTTTTTTAGTGTTCATATTTTTTCCTCCAAACTACTTGAAGATGTGTACATCTTCCAAATCATGCCATTACATACTAGATAAATACAAACATGGTTGGTACATAATAGGCTTTATAAAATCAAAATCTTCTTACCAAGATAGAAAACAGGTTGCTTCTACTATGTGGTCAATACAAAATGACAGGTAGAGCAAAACACTAAACATGATTCAACTGGTTCCAGTCCCTTTTTTTTTCCTCTAAGTAATTCTTCCCTCCTTTCTGTCTGGGCGAGCTATTTCCCAGAATCCCTGCTTTTCATTTCTAGTACAAAACCTGCTGCTAATCCTTCTGTTACTAGTCCACTTTTCACACCAATGGCCTATCACAAACACTGAAAATTCTCCTTAACATTACGAAGTGTGGTGCTCTGAAAGGTAAGAAAGATGCGTAATTCCAATGGAAAAATAACTTGTTATAACCTTATTTTCAGTAAACAAGAAGTCTAGCAGTCCTCATCAGATAACTGTGACACTCACTTATATACCATGTACTTCATCTATTCAAAATATCTTAGCATAATGCAGTAATCTAGTCCTGTTTTTATATATATATGTGGCAATTTATAACACAAGAAGTACTTCAACATTTTACAAAGTGCATGCGTCTAAACGAGCTTTGGTAGTTAGAGAAGCGAATGTTATAGCATCAGGCAAACCAAAGTGCAAAGGTTAATAGAGAAATCAAAACTAGCATGGAGCTGATCTATTTACTGCCTTTCGACTTCTGTGAGCCAGGTCCTGTGAAGGAGTGAAAAGGACAGCAGCCAGTACATCTGTTCTATCTCTGCTCAGCAACCTGCAGCTATTCCGTTTTGCCCAGCACTTTCTGTGCTTTCTAAAGCACGGGCAGTTCCACGTGGCCGCTGTGTTCCGGCCTTTTCTCGCACAAGCAGCGTCACTCCGCTCTGCTCCCAGCCCTGGCACTGGTTCTTCCCATGCACCTTCCTTTGAAGCCACTGCAATTGGATGGCAACTCTGTCCTGAAAGCTAGAGTATGTTCTAGTTTTTCCTTCACTCACTTTAATTCATTTCTTTTAATCTAGTGAATCAGCACCTTGAGAGCCAACATTACTAATTAATTGTAGTGTATGTTAATTCTGGAAACGAACGTGTGGCACATTATCATGTACTAAGATGTACTAAAAACCTGCAGAGCATTTCCTCACACTTTTGGAGCAGGTCAGACTGAGAATCTACATTACTTCAGTGTCCTTTTAATTTCTTAACATTCTCACAGTGCACTTCAAAGCTTTTTCAAAAGGAAAAATATATACTATAGTCCACTCACCCGTGCTTAATATTCTTGCATATTGCTGTCCTCTCTCATCCCAGCTATTATAATTGGTAAAGTGCATCAAAAATCTCAGTGTGTCAAATAATTGTGCAGCAGACCAAGACCTGTGAAATTACTTTCTCTTTTTCATTACATGTTTGTTTGCTTGGATTTTTTTTTTTCCTAGAGAACAACATCACAGCATTGCACTCACTTCAAATCGTTTTGGAAATATCATGCTTACTGATGAGAACCTCCAGGAGCCTGATTTTGGCTTTTGTGTGCTTGTATTCAGAGTATTCCTCAGCCATTGGCACCCGATCTTCTTTCTGAGGACTCCTATGAAAAGCAAATAAAAGCACCATCACTTTCTATGAGTAAGAACAGAAACAGTCTTAAAAATTATTTCTGCAGCAACTGATGAGGATTGGATTCTTTTTACCGATTTTAAATGACTAAAGATAATTTGACAGGACCAAAAAGCTTGAATATACAGAAATAAAATAATATTTAAAATACTGGATTTTCATATACCAGACAACTTTCTTGGCAGCTGTGGAAGCATAACTACTTGATTCTCAAATATGCAGAGAAGTCGTAACAGTGCTTTGAAAACTGTTACCAGTTTATGGGCACTGATACCACTGTTAGCGGTGCCCATATCCTTCACGGTTTTTAACAGAAAGGTGTGCTGAATGAAAAGGAGGAAAAACAGAGTGGGAAATGATCAGTATTTATTCTGGTTAAGAGACAGTGGCTTCAGTGTTTGAAGTCTGGCTGTTTAAAAATGGCCCTTAAAAACTGCCAAGTGTATTCCCTGCAGACTGGCATCCTCAGAAAGAGTCTTTTAGCAGCCTCCCTTTAGCTCGGGGAACATCCTGTGCTGAGGTGGGGTTTATACCCACTGCAGGCGTGTCCTGGAAGATCCCCAAATCCATGCTTTCCTCATGGATGAGCACATTCTGAAGGAACTAAGCAGGGAGCTAGATGGACATCTGCAGAGACCGACAACTCCAGGGTATTTCCAGCCCTTAGGTGCACCCCTTTGGCCTGCTCCCCCTCACAGAGACTGACACCCCTGCCCAGGACCCAAAGGGATTAAGAGAGGGCTCTGCTGAGTTACCTTCCTGTCTGTTTGTAGAACTGCTCCTCAAATTCTCGAAGAGCCTTGCGAAGCCTCTTCTTATCAGCTCTTGTTTCTCTGAGATGTTCGAGCAGAACGGGCCTGTGAAACACAGACAAGAACATGAGGCCCCCTTCTGCTTGGAAGGGTTTTTAAAGCCCTGGATTTGGGTAGCAAAGAGTTTCTGCTCTGGGGCCGTGGCAGGCACTGGCCAGAGCTTGGAGACATTCCACCCCACTCCATACACAGCTGTGCTCCTTCCCTTTTCCTGGTATTCCAACCCTTCTAATAAAGTGAAGTCAGAGGCTCTGGTCAGCAGGGGAGGAGAAGCATTCAGGACTGTGTCTTGCTAGTGGCCTTAATTCCCTGTGGAATTAATGGGGTTGACAGGGCTCAGCATCTCACAGGAGGAAATGCTGTAACTGAATAAAGTCAACATCCAAGCCCTGCTCCTGTTTGCAGCTGTTCCCAGTCATTACTGTGATGCAGTGGAAATGCTAGTGGTACCCCAAAGCATCATTTTTGGAGGCCGTGTTTTAACTACTGTTCAGAGAAAAAGGGTTTTAAGCCGAGAAAGAATTCTGTTATGACATTTGCTCCTGGTAATTTTTTTTTTTTTTTTTGCATAATAACAAAATGCACAGAAATATCTTCCCAGTATTTATGAGCAAACTATTGCACACATAGTTGAGTTACATAGAAATCTAAGTAATTTTTATTTACTCTCAATTGTGTTAGACTCTAGTAAGCTTCGTTTATGCATCTAAGACCTCCCATTCAAAACACAAAAGAAAGATACCATTCCCTAAGCTATGAGAACATATCTGTTCCTGGAAGGCACAGTCTTCAACAAGTTACCTCTCTCTTCCTAGAGTTGGCACAAAGTTGTTTGGACAAACAGCTCAAACCACAGGTATGCTGCCCAAACAATGCATCTCCTCTGCCTCCTCTCTCCCATAAGGAAACACTGAATCACTCCTTTGGTAAAGAATATACCTATGCAACAGGTATGGCTCATATTTCACTTACAAAGTCTACGTGAAATGTTTCAAAATACTTGGAGGAAAAAAAGAGAGCACTCACATTGTTGCCTCATGTAAATTGGACATAGACAAAGCTGTCTGCCTGTAAACTTTCTTTTCATCCAGAGGTGAAATATGTGCAGGCTCACTCTCCTCCTGAGAATAACACAGGTGCTCTTCGACAGGGAAGCAAGACACTGGACCAGACGATAACTCGTGGCTGCTTTGAGAATGGTCCTCATCGGAGTCTTCCTCCTCCTGCTTGGGAAATGCAAAACATCATTAAATTAATTGTTTAAATTACAACGCTTACAGCTAATAGGATGGGAACATAAAGAATTAGGATCTGTCTTCCTAGATGTATTCATTGAAACAGATACACCAGGTCTACTTGAGGTTGTTCATGAAAGCACTCCTGGGGTCACTGGGTTACTGGGTATTGCCCACCAGGAGTAAAAAGGACAGAGGCTGGCCCTGCTCCCCAGTATCTCCAGCCAGCATCTTCTTTCTGCCCAAGAGCCCTTATATGTAGCAAGGGTTTAACTGACATTCTGTATTTATGTAAGCAGTGCAGTCTGGCTGGAACCTGTACTCCTCTTACATACCGTCTCCTGTGTGTGTATTATATCCAGATGTTCTGGCTATAAAAAGAGTTGGAGGGAGAGATTCCACAGTTTTATAGCCACTAGTGTTAACTACTAAAATAGACTGATATTGGTGTCTTGCTCGCATTCCTCCATCCTCAGAAGAGAAGTTGAGCTATTGAAACTAAGGCTTAAACATAAAAACTCCATAGGGCAAAGCTCCTAACAAGTAACACTAGGGGAAATTTCAGAGAATTTTTCAGTAAAATACCTGTGTGCAGGTGTACAAAGCTTTGCACTGGGATTTTCCAAAAAATTTAAAGTTACACTGGCATCTAACACAACAACAATAATTTTTAAAATCGACCTAGCCCAAATTCCTGTTAGATTAGTGTTTTTGGTAGACGTGCTAACTATCTTCCAAGTAGACAGACTTCACGGTCTGCACTGATTATGTGACCAGTACTGTTCCATTACACCAATATATTATTAAAGTACTACAAATTACATTTATGTGCTACATGGTTGATAAAAGCATTGTTGGTAAGATATAGAAGTTAGAGTGACAGTGAATCCTTCATGGAAAGAGAGATGTTTCCTTCTGTGTTGCCAGTGTTTGCCACGATGGAAAGCTAATGCTGGGCTTTGATGTCTTACCCAGCCCACTGAAGTCCTTGCCTCAGAAACTGCTGCTGTGCAGTGGAACCTCTGGCATGCACAGAAGTTGAATTTTACAGAGCATTTACTCTATTTGAAGTATCAACACCCTGTATTAGCCAATGAGCAGTTTTTTGGATATCAGTAGTTCTATTGCTGCCAAAGGGACAGGCAGGTTCAAATCAAACACAGTGTTTTGCATGTTTCCTTGACAATGGCTGATTTCTTTCCAACTTACAATTGTTGTGATCAAAGATGGAGCAGCAAGAAGTTTCTTGATAATTCTGTATCTGTCGTAAAGAGGTTTCATGAGACTCTTTTCTTGCTTAGTTACCTAAGAGAAATCATAACAAAACATGGCCCTCAAAAATTAAAAAATAAAAAGTAAATTTAAAAGGTTCTCATTTTCTCCTGTAAAGCTGAGAAAGGTATTAGAAGAGTATGAGCAGATGTCTATTTTGCTTCCACAGATATTCCATGGGAACTATAATTTAATCCACAGAATTTCTAAAAAGGAAAATGATAATCTGTTTTCTAATGGAGAATACCCAGTGTGGCTTCCTCACTTTCTTGAGCCACAGAGGCAGAGGGTAAATTATTCTCTGCCTGAGGCTGCTGCTAGAGCAGTGGGAGTTCAGCTGTGCTGCTGCTGTGCCTTGCCCTGCCGGCTGACATCCTGAGCTGTGATGACAGCAGCAGGAACGCCACAGCCTGCCTGGGACGGGGCACTCTTGGGCCCAGGGGGATGGAGAGTGCCAAGAACCCGGCTCTGCAGCCTGCACAGGGGGCTGGCTCCGAGCAGGATTGCTGCCTGCATTCCTCACCGGAGCTGCTTTCCACAGTCGGGATTTACCACCTTTAAGGCTCTCACCTGCTCATTTACTTTGTTCTTGGTCTTTCACGAGCACTTGGAGCACGGATTTAGAAGAGAATAGGATTTTAAATCAGGTGTTAAGAGCCTGGTTCAGCCATAAATGTTCACAAATACAAAAATAAACCATAGGGAAACTAGCTGTGCTCTAGATTGACTTACTGCATTAAGGAAAAAAAAAAGGAAATTCCTCAAGGTAAAAAAAAACAAGACAACCCCCCCACAACCAACCAACCACACCACACCAACACACACCCCCCACGCCCCCCAAAGTAACATTTTCCTCAGTGGTTAAATGTCCAAACTGGGTCGTGTGCACCCTAGCCCACCATCAGCCTCTGCTCATCACCTCCCGCACCCAGGAGCCCGACTGGGTGCGGTTTCACTGATTTTTGGCACTGCAGAGAGGCCCAGGGGCACCCGCTCAGATGAGTGAGCACATGGCAGGTCTGAAGAGACACAGGCTGCCTGACGGCACGGACAATAGCCCAGAGCTGCTCAGACAGACAAGTGCCTGGTCAGCAGGAGCGAGGGGGACAGCAGACAAGCCCAGGGTGGTGACACTGCACACGTCTGGCTGCTGGAGTGCTTAGGGCCCACTTCTGGAGCCACACTTCCCTGCGGAATGCCAGGGTTTGCCTATTCCAGCCAGGCCACTTCTCTTCCCCAGGAGTCACGTTCCATTTAACTACTACACGTGAGGGCTCCAGGGAGTGCCAAACAAGCCAGAATAGATCAGTTTTTGCTTCAAACCTGGTCGGTGGCCTCTCAGTCTGACCTTGTTCAGGTAAGTCTGGATAAAGATGGTGCTGAGCCACACCAGACATCAGCAGGGCAAGCATCAGCCCCAGCACACTCCGCGGTGTTTCAAGGCTGCTGCGACAGACCTGCCTCAGCCCCGAGAAGAAACACCCTCTCTGAACCCTGTGCTACAAAGGTGCCCTGGTATTCTCTTTTCTGTCTCTGAATCAAGTCTCTTTTACCTCTACATAGCACTAATTTCTTTTTTGTTTTCCTTCTTAGGAAATATAATTTCTCCATATCCTTCTTGTATACTCACTCCATCCCTCAGCTCTCATTCCAAGCCCAAAGAAGATGAACAAAAATGAGGTCAGAATCAGATCATAATTTTAACAGCTGACATATTTTTGGAGAAATACTGGTCCAGTTCCCTTTTCCTCCACCACGACTACTACTAGCCAGAAGCAGAGAGTCACAAGAACACAGACATTGATATCAAAAAGAAATTCCTCAGCTGTGCAGACAAATTTTCAAATCATCATCTCACCAATTAAGGCATTTTTTTGGTTTGCACCTACATTCAGCAAAGAAGTCCCTTGAAGTGATTTTAATTAATAGTTTAAGTCCTGCTGTGTAGTAAAGGCAAACATATACATGCAGTTTTGTAGTTCGTGTCTTGGATGGTGCCCTATATAAAACCTTCCTCAGCTGATAAGCATTCTGATCATGCATGACAGCAGAGCCAAATCTGCTGTGAATATGTAATCTTCCAACTTAATCATCCAATCCTGCATTTTCCAGTCATGGAGATACAGAGCCACTTTTTAATTTCTAACATATAAACCAAATTCATCAGTATCGTCAGTATTTATACCTGAAAATTAGTTTGAAATAACTAAAATTATGTTAATTGTGTAAAATTCATCTAAATATATTTAATATCCCAGTCCAAAAATATTGGTTAGAGAAGTTAGATAATTTTTAATTTACCTATCTTTCCATGGCATACTTACAGGTTGTCCATGAATACTCTCAAAATATAGTAGACATTTCTGAAGATTGATTTTTTCCAAAGCCATTTGCTTTTTTGTCATATCCTATTTAAAAAAGTTATTTATAAGATTGTGAGTCAGGATTTCATGACAAGGTACAGGTACATATCTGTTTAATAATCTCTTTTTCCCAGATAAACACTGATAATGAATTCTATTTCTGTCTGCACTGAGGTCAACAGGGACTTGGCATTAACTTAGCAAGAACAGAGTTTAAAATTACATGACTTACATATTAAGTATGTTTAGTTGCAAAAAATGAGAACAACCACCATTCTAGACAAAATACTCAAAGTTGGAAAAATTCCAAGAGGACATTCCTCAACTTTTTAATTATTCATCAAGAAAGAGAACAGATTTGCCTTGGCTGCTGAGGAATATAGAACAGAAAGACTCAGCAGTGCAAACCCAACCCGTTTATGGTGAACAGCTTCTTTCTGCTCAAAAATTGCAACGTGAATCAGTGGTGCCAAAAGAACGCTGATTTCCCAGTGTTGGTGAGTACTCAGTATTTGCCCAGGTGTCTGCGGGGGGAGCACACAATGTAACGGCTGTTTGTCTCCTCCTTTCCCCAAGGAGCTCTGCCCCCGACACTGCATAATTTCACCTGGGCCAGAACACCAAGGCGCTCATGGAGTGGGTGCCATTCCCCACAGTCCCTGCCCCGTCACAGTGCAGCTGCCTGAGTTAGGCCAAGGGTTCAGAGGTGGGGGAGAAGAAGTGTGAAGAACCATGGAGTTGGGGGCACACACACACAGGGGACCGTTCTGCAGAAAGCTCCTGATGAGGGGGCTTTTAGTGACAACTTGGAGAAATGCTTTTACTAAATAGAACCTACTTTTAAAAATATATCAAGCCTTGAAGAAGGGACACCCTTCTAATATTAGAGCACCTTGCTATTAACTTCAACAGGAGCAAAACCTTTTTTGTTAGATGCTCAAATGTAAAAACAGCGCAGAACCATTAATCAGAACTGCTAATCACATTTTCCTAAAAGGTCTGCATGAGTTTCTCTCTGTAAAATCATCTGTCATTCATGTTAAGAGATGAGCTGCTAACTAGAATGCAGGAGTATTATAAATCAGCTAATTTGTTTATTTATTGCTAGTTCTGCAATTAATACAAGGTTAATTCTTTCAAAAACTATTAAGGATGGAGCAGCTGAATGGTTAGGAAGCAATGGGGTGATCATTAATATTGATTTTACACAAGAGAAATGATCCCAAGAGGGTTTAGTAGTTGAGCCTATTTCATTAGCTCATTTTATTAGCAATCTCAAGACAGCTTGGTATTCAGCGAAGTTTGAAACAGCTGATAATTCCAAAATCGGAGACGGCAGCTGGAGTCACAAACTACGGAATTGTCTGAGACATCTTAGGACTGTAGGCTACATACAGCAGCAGGAGATTCAATGCTAATTAAATAGAAATACAGCTTCATAGCCAAGGAGAAGATGAAGTGAAGTGGGTCAGTGATGAGAAGACATCCATGAAGGGAACCAGCCTGAGCAAAGCCTTGGGGGACAGGCTGCAAACTTTCAAACAGAAGGCAGAGGTTGTTTGCAGCATATAAAGAAAGAAAAGGGGGACTTCACCTAAAGATAAGGCAGTAGTTTGTTTTTCATGACCTGGAACGGGCACACAAAATGCTATGTACAGTTATCTTCCTTACTAGTCCGTTCCGTTCCCTGCATGCTTATGCCTTCCAGTTCAGTGTTGTTTTTCCAGACGGAAAATGCAAATTCTGGGGACAGAAGGACAGACAGTCCAGTGAGGGCTGGGCACGCCTGGACCCTGTCAAAGGCAGTGCTTTGTTTCCACGCAGGCACAGTCAGGTTCCCAGGGCCTTAGTCTGCCACTAGGGGATGTGTGGTGGCTCATTATAAAGCAGCATTTAACACAAAATTAGAAAGAAAAGGTTTAAGAAAGGCAACGAGTGACATGACACCTCCACAGAGCGCTGCCAGTTCCTGTCAGGTGAGCTCAGGCCAGCTCCAAGCCTGCCCCGCGGGGAAAGGCTGGTGAGCCAGAGCTGGGCACCACAGAGCTGCTGCTCCCGCAGGCACCGAGGCAGC
>VYZQ01021464.1:15020-27387 GCA_013400655.1 Mystacornis crossleyi
TTTTTTTTTTTCTTTTTTTTTGGGGGGTTGATTTTTTTATCTTGAGAGGGAGAGAGAGAAAGGAGCGAAACTTTCTAACTTTGTGTTTATCTAAACATAGTTTTACTTGGCCTTTTACAGACTCTGCTCGTCTTTCCAACGCAGTGTGGTTACTCAATAATACGTCTGTCATGAGAGGAAGTACTACTTTCTGCAGTGTAGCAGAAGGCATCCTCTGCAGAGCTCCTCATTCTCAGTCATCTGAAGCTCAGATTATTAGTTCAGAAATCTCACATATTCAAGAGACTTTTACACATTATTTGGAAGAAAAAAATTAAGTACCATATCTCCACCAAACGCAATGTAACTACACATTAAAGCGTGTTACCAAAATGCTCTGGTTGGCTCAAAATAAAACTCCAAGCACCAGCCTTCAGTAACCCTTTTTAAAAAGAACAAGTACAAGATGGAAATCTGGTGTTCCATATGCATTTCTGTTTGTCCTGCTGAAGGTCAATTCGGGCATGACATTGAAGTCTTTCAGAAATGCGGCCAGAGTTCATTTTGTTGGATTCATTTATGTGGGGAATAAAAACTGGAAAACTGTAAACTCTTAACATGTCAATAGAACCTTTTCAGGACTCAACAAAATCACTTGCTTCCATGGTCTAAGCAGATTCTTGTCAAGGCCAAGTTATCATAAGAACATGCAGTTCGGATACTAAAATCCATGACTAAGAAAAGTTAAATGACCTCTGTCTTTCTCAAAATCCTTGTGAATTACTTATACCATTCAAGCAACTTCAATGGAAGCAAAGCAACATCTCTTCAAGAAGAAATGTTTTGTGACTGATTCAAAATCTAAGTAAGACAAAGTTGTTCTAGCTGAAAAAATTTAAGATACTTGCAAAAGTGACATGTATAGTTGTAAAATTTGTGACAGCAACAAAAGATGAAGCAGCTGAAATAAAAACAATTATACAAATTTCTGAGAGAGTCTTGTTCTGTACAGCTCTCATCTCATCACCGAACACTGAATACTCCTCAGTTCAACCAGAAATATAACACTTCTGGCTTTTCATTAATTTTTGGGTTGAGCTTCTGCCTTGCTCTGGAGGCAGACTCCTAACATCCCTGCTGGAAAAGCATTCTGCCAAGTTTTAGCTGACACCTCAACAAGACAAGGAAGCAGCTGAATCCTGAACATACGTGTACCAGAGCTTGGGGTGGCGGCTCATGGAATGATTCTTCCCGTTTGCTGGAGAGTCTTTTGTTGCAGATTTACTCAACAGGAACTCTTGAAGTTTCTGCTTCACTTCTGTACTGGCCACCGCCCCTAGGAAACACAGAGTTAAATGCATCTTATCTTTACTTTTTAAAAAATTGCCTTTTTAAAGAAAACAAACCCAAAACCAGAGTCTGTGCTTTAGTGCTGAAAGTTTTGTAACTATAAAAAAACTACTGGTGGAAAAAAGTTACAATGAGATAACATTTGGATTAAATGCTTGTCTGTAGAAGCCTGAAGCTGGCCATGACCCAAAAAATCCACTGAAGTCATAAGGAATATTTCAACAGTAGATGAGGCCATTTATCCAGGGCCAGATGTATCTAAAGAATTTAAATTATTTCCTGATAGTTCCCAACAATCCAAATACAAAACCAGTGATAGAAGTAAAAAGATAGTAACAAAAGGTCAGTTTGAGTTTTTAGTAATGAATGTTTTTTTCTTTCAATAAAGTAATAACAGTAACACAGCAAAACTGTCCTCTGAACACTGTCTTGGTTATAAGCAGCACACTGCAGAAAGAGCCAGCAGTGAGGCTTTTAATTGGAGCCCCTTAAGAGCCTCTACCTGTGATGTCTGGAAGACAGAAGACAATGCATTTTGACCTCTCTTGGTGTCTAGCTCAATACAGAACAAAAACTAGAGCATGTCATTGTAAGGTTAAACTGCCAATTCCAGCTTGCAGCATGGGACGTGCTTCTTTACTCACAGCCAAAACAGTGTTCATTAAGGGAAAAAAGTATGAAAACAAAAAATCTTTTGGTTTTCCATAATCAATGACAAAAAAGAGATGAAATCCCATTACTTTCAAAGTTGCAGCACTAAGGCATATTTGATACTGTAAGGATTTGGTTACCCAACCCTGACACACCACGTCTGAGCTGCTGAGCATGTCCCATCTGACCCACTGTCCATAAAACACCTCTACTACCTCTCTGTTTCATACCCCAATTCCCCTGCCCACACCTTCCTTCCCTCCTCTGCTCATTAAATAGATCATCGCCACCAACAAACTCTGGGGCTGGGGCTGGGCCTGGAGGGGTCACAAGCTTCTTGGCTGGCTGCTACATACTGAACAGCCACCCAGTGAGTTCAAATTGGGAAGGGAACCACTGAGGTCACATCGCTGCTCTTCCTCTGGCAGGACCACTAATACAGCCCAACTATTCATGTGGAGGCTGAGTTTTTTTGGACTACTCAGAGGAACCTTTTGTTCCTGCAGTTTCTACATGCTCACACTTCTTGGTCAGTAAGATGGAAATTTTTTTATGGGCTCATTGTTCTTCAAAGTACTAGAAGCACTGTGGACACCTTAATTTCTAAAGTCTACGACACGGTACACCTACAGCTGTTGAACTGATAGATTTTTCCACTTAAGAAAAAAGAAGCTCTTTTCTGCTTCAGTCTTTGTCAGTTAATTCTTGTGCTCATTTAGCAGGGAGAGTAACAGTACCTGTTTGTGGCAGCTTCATTTTGAATATCTTTACACTGTACAACCTGATTTTCAAACTGACCTCACTAAAGAGAATTATTTGTATCTGTCTCCCTCTAGTGAGCACCAAACCCCAACAATTCTTTACAGTTATTTTCCCTATAGCTATATATAAGCTAGAAATAACTTGGTTGCTTCTCATGAAATGGCATCAAGGACAAACACAAGACAGTTTGAAAAAGTACTAGCAAAATATTCAGAAGTCTCATCCTAAGATATTCTTAAGTATTTCATTTTATTTTCTGTCTTGAAAAAATGCTCAGCAACTATTTTAATTTTTTGCTGTTTTGTAGTGATTTCTGTACTGAGAAATAACCTCTTCAGAAAGTTCTTGTGTGAAGCCTTATGCTTTCAAATTTCCTAAATTTTTTATAAAAAGAGCTTGACTCTTGAGACGTATATATACAAGTCTGTCAAACTGTGCTTTCCTGCAGTGTTCCAAGTCTGCACACAAACCAGAAATGTGTTTCTGTGGGTGCAGTGGGTGGCCCTGCCCTTCTCAAAGCACAGTCTTTACTTCTGTGTATTTCACACAGGAATAGGCTTCCTTCAGGTTCCTGTTCATAGTTCATTTTGGCTGAGAGAATGCAAAGGGGAATAGATTAATTTCATATTAGGATTCATGGTACATTGGCTCTTACTTTCTCGTCCTCTTTCTTTGCCTCGGAGGGGAGGAAGCTGTTGCTCCCTGCGATGCCTCTCCAGTTCCTGCTCTTGTCGTTGCTGCTCCAGTTTCTGCTCTTTTTCAAGGAGTTCTTGCTGTTGTTTAATGGCTAGGAGTTCCTGTTGTAACTTGCACAGAACAAAAAGACATGAGAAAGTGCAGTTTGCAGTGTTTTCTAGGTCAGTCCTGGTTAAAACAACCCCCTTGAGTAACTGAAGATCGGTGCTTGCTTTTATGCTTACACTTCTTTTCATCTCGTAACTGACTTAGAAGCGGCATAGCGCATTACTGGCTGTCACCAAACTGAACTGTAATGTCAGGTAGCAGCCTGCTGCTCCGGTTTCACTTCCTTCTCTTTTGGCAAAGATGCCTGGAAACTTCGTATTGTTCTCTGCCTGGGCATCACCCAACTCTGGCTGCTGTGCTCTGCTGCATTTGTCAGCTCCGTCGAGTGAAAGCTTAGCACAGCAGCATAATGGCAAGTAGATAAGGAGGAAAAAAATGAAATGAAAGGCAAGATCATAAATTCCCAGTCAAAATCTATTATAGCAATCCTATCATAGTGCAAGCAATCCCATGAATAATTTTCTTTTTGTATTATATGAGACAGCTCAGAGAAGAGTGAAAACACAACACTATCAGGACTTGCCTCCATTTTAAAAATGCAAATATTAGGCACTTGCCTATCAATTTGATTTGTGGTCACAAACTCAAACAGTAGCCCAAAAAACCAGTCTTTTAATATACTAAAAAGTGTATATAGTGAAAAAACAGCCATACTGAAGTTCAGCTGAAAATCCAGGCTGTAAAATAGGTAGTTTGATTTTTTGTGGATGTGGTGGCTTCATGAGCTTGATGATTCTCACAGTATTGCCTTGGTCTGCTGTGAGCAAGTAGCTGGTAGGTGTCAGCACTTTTGCATTAAATGGCTTTTATGATCCCAATACAGAGAAAAGAGCACTCAAACACCATCTCTCAGTCACAGCAAACCTTTCAGGCATGTTCCCTTTCTGTGTCTGCTTAAGCATATTCATTTCGCAGGTAAAGTAAGGGAAAATGAAAAATGCTGCTACCTTTATGTGCTCCTGGAGCTGGGCCTGATGCTGGCGGGTCAGGTTTTCATGCTGCTTCTGAAACTCTGCAATGAGCAGTTGTTTCTGAATTTGCTGCTGCTGCTGGATCAGAAGCAGCTCCTGCTGTAGCTGCTTCTCACGCATAATTGGGTCCACCATGGGAACCATCATCCTGAGATCGGTACGCAAGTCCAGTGGTGAGATAGGCTCCAGCCCCACGGGAACCTCGGACTTCACATCCACTGTGGGAAGAAAACAACAAAATGTACATGTATTAAATGTAACAGGAGAAGGAGAATAGAGAGCATTCCTGCTGGGAAAAAGACCAATTTCACTCAAAGACTGTTTCAATGTACAGACATTTAATGTACAGTACAAAACATTTAATGCATTCTATGCTGTATGCAAACTTCAGCATTCCTAACAGCAACTGGAGATTTTACAAATTATTTAGCACTTTCTTTCCATTCTCTGCAAAAATACTCCCAGATTAATATTCTGCTAAACAGGTTAACACACAACCCAGTTCTAAAATCATGTCATAGCCCAGTGGAGCAATATTTATTGAGAATCTCCTAGACACTTTTGATGCTACGCAATAAAACACTCAGGGCACTTCCTCAGCCTAAGATGAAGGCCTAGCAGTTCCCACTGCACTGCAAGAGATTTTTTCAAAGCTGGTGGGTAGATTTTCTGAGGCCAGTGTTACACATGAACAGCTACTCAGTACTACATGGCTGCTGCATATAAATATACTTGGCAAACACAGAGGAATAACATATAACATGGGAAAATAATGTGACATACAAATTGAGTGGTTTTAAGTTTTTTGAGAAGTTTTTGAAAAAGTGACCACCATGATTGGAGTGGATTAAACATAGCACAATATATACGGCCTATAAGAAAATGAGTTATTTCAATTTGTTGTAGCAATGTTATACATCGTTAATCCAACATTAAAGAACTTAATGGAAGATTCTCTATTTTCTATCTCCTAATTTAAATCAAAGTGACTAAAAGCAGCAGAACAGGGAGATTTGATCACCTTCACTGCAATACTTGTAAAGCTCTGGTTTTCACGTCAGGTGCAAAGAGTGAGTGTAGCTTTACCCATTTTAAAAGAACAAAAACTAACAAGTAATGTATCTACAAGAGGAAAATAAATAGCAGCTGAAGGTCTCTGCTAAAGCCCAGCAGTTCTGATTCCATCCACAAGAGGACAGTGAAACACAAACACATTCACTCCAGTTCCTATTCCTCCACTATCTTCACTGAAAAATAAGATTATTAATTGAAAACAAACATGCTGTTGGAAATTACTTGGAAAAAAGATTTTAAGTATATTTTATCCCTTTTCTCTGCTGCAGCTCTATTTGTTTTCAAGGAGAAAACTGAAATGAAACAGAAGTGTTCTAGTAAGCAGAGGCAGCAAAATTGAAGCAGTAAAAGTTGAAACTCCAGCAAATGGAGAGGACTGAATTCTAACTGTATGATCAAATCGATTAGTAAGAGATTTTATAAAAATAAGAGAAAAGGCACCAAATCTTTTCTACTGATCACACTTTTTTATTCTCAAAATTCTGAAAACAGACACCTTTCTGGGACCTTTTTTTTTTTAATCCTAGTAACTGTGATTGTAAACCTCAGAGCATAATTTGGCTTCTTAACCCACTATCCCAACAGAATGATTGTGTCTAAGTGCCTACTTTTGTTCTGAGACTAATCACTAAATTATAAAAAATCACCTTTAACTTACAAAAACTACTCTTGATTATAAATAATTGCCACCGACCAAGAGAAGTGGACAGGCAAACCCGCAGCCTTTCATCCCATTTATTCAGCAGCAATCCACATTCCATTTGTCTAGACTAAATATAGCCGCGTTTATACAAGAAATCAATAGTGCTTGCAGAGAGCAGAGCAAAGGCATGAATATTTCATCAAACCCAGAGAGAAATGGCAATCAGCAAACTGACAGCAAACCGTGTAGGCTGACTGGACCGCCAGATAAGTCTCCTGTACTTGGACAATGGCTCATTGCCTGCAAGTCACAATCTTATCATCAGCACTCTTCTATTTTTAACATTAATTGCATTGTAGGTGACAAAGGTTTATCGTGTTTAAAGGGGAGAGATGGATTTTCTTACATCTTCTGTGACACGATAATAAGCCTTACTAGGAGCAGTAACTGAAGCTCAGCAAACCCTGCAGGGTCTGGTTCACAATAGTGTTTGCAAACTGAACCCCGCAGGGTTTGGTTCACAACAGTGTTTGCAAACTGAACCCCGCAGCTTATTTTGCAGACACTGGCTGCAAATCAACCTCTACAGATCTGCACGGTGATTCAGGCTGATTATACTTCCTACCGTGGACCAGCATTCCATTTCTTAATTTTCAGAGAACTTAGCATGAGGGGAGGCGACCAGATTTTTCTAACAATGGAAATTTCCTTTCACTATTAGTAAATCTGCAACTGAAACCAGGCTCAGTTTGGTAAGCTACACATTTTCTAGAATTTTCACACACTCAAATAATAAATCTAGCACTGGAATATCTACTTCATCAAGTTGACCTTAACCTCATTCCTTGATGTAGAGGAAGACAAAAATTAAGGAAGTTCTAGACTTGAATAAGTAGAAATAGTTACATAGTATTGCACGTAATTTCAGTGCCACTGTTTACTGACCAATAAAGACAAGCATTTATTTCCTGGCATAAATATTGCTAACAGTTAAGGTTACCACCAATACTTCTGGTAACTGCTGACATAGCAAATATTAATTTTTAGGGGTAATTACTGTCTTAAACCTGTACTAAGTAATAGTTAGGTGGGTAATAGTCAATCCCATCAATGAAAGTTTTCTAAGCAAGTAACTATAAGATCATCAATCAAACTGAATGGTTTGCTGTTTGCTGTCTGTTGGTTGTCTGTTTCACAGTCCTAATGCCACTGGCCATTGCATTCTTATTTGTTACAAGCTGAAAAGAAAGAGACAAAGCAGCTCCATGGAACTACGTCAGTGTGAAAAATGTGTAATGGAGCAGAGAATCAGAATCAGTGTCTTTAAAAGCTTTGATTTCTAGTTGAAGCATCTTCCTCCCACCACCACACCATTGCAATTTTAAGTCTCTGGAGAGCAAAGGTGATGCAGAATGTTTACTCTCATTGGGGCTTTTTATGTTTTTTCATCCCCTCTACACAGATATATATATTCTACAGGTAAAAAATTAATGCCCAGATCAGTGCCCTCAACTTCAAACATCACAAGGAGCAGTGGGACGCAGGATCTAAGCAACAGGCTTCATCAAAATATTAGACAAAGAAGGAAAGAGATGGATAATGAAAGCAAATATTATTCACAGTTTGATAAAGGGTAACTTCACTTATTTTGCAGGATTTTCATATCACCGATGGAGTAAAGCTGTAGGCAAGCACGATTCAGACTGGGACCCTGTCCTCACTCTCTCCACTGCAGTCCACAGCAGATCCTTCTCAACAGCTCTGCCAACTACAGAGCAAGCCTGGGATTCCTCTCTAAGGTTAAATAAAGACAAACTCTCTGAGCTCATGTCAGCTGCGGTGAATACAACAGTAGGCTGCAGAATATTAACTAAAAATGTTACTGAAAGCTCAGTGATTCCAGGAAATATGCCAAAATTTGAGTAGAAAAATATTTAATTTTCAGTTACAACACATTGCAAAAGGCATATGTATTTATTTTTCCTATAAACACTCAATTGCCTTTATCTTGAAACATAACAACAAAAATAGTCTCAGAAGAGTGTCCGTATCAATTATACTCCATAGATGGTACTTCCCACAGGGCTTTTGAAATTCTGTGGAAAGAAAATAAGACACTTGAAAAATGGCATGCTTGTTGAGTGATTTAGATGCTTGGAGCATGTGTAAAAAGAGGTAAAGGAGCTTGGTTTAACCCTCAGGCTTTGCTTTTTGAAACCATTCCTTACAATGGAAACACTGAACAACTGTTAAGTCTTCCAGTAAGAGATGGCATTTCAAGCTCTGTTTCTGGTGACTGGTTTCAATTCCTGGGGTATTAGAAACACAAATCTTCCAAATCACAAGTGCTAAAGGAAAAGATCAGAAAATAAAGCAGCCCACTTTTTACCACCATCTCCCAAGAGGGGCAATCTTCTTTTTTTGTTGGCAGGTACCTTTCTTGGCAGACATTTCTGCCACCTTTAAATCCAGGAATTTACACAAGGAATGCTGTCATCAGCTCAACAGTCACCATCCCTGATTTGAGGTGCAATCAAGAATTCTAGCAGACTTGCTTATGGACCATCTTGTCTACTACATTTATGATTCTTACATAAGAGCAACTGTGTGGACTGCTGGGACTGCAGGGATCCAAGTATCCTTTCCCCAAAGGAATGTCTCCGTCACACTGTCGGGTTGGGACAGTAAAAAAGGCTGGAGATAGGAACAGGGCATGAAGCTGATGAGCCTCCGTCTCCTGCCTTGGTTTTTCAAGGCAAACTTATACAGGAGAAGGAGTCAAGGTTTAAGAAGTGAACAAGGAGGACTAAAAAGGTTGGAACACTAAATTTAAACTACATGTCACAAAAGACAGATGACAAGTTTCTACACCAGCAGTAATAGGTAATAAAAACAGATTCCTGAAAACACACAAAACCCAAGTAACATCTAGAAGAACCAGTATGCAAAGAAATGGCCACACCTCAGACAGCATCTTGGTGAAGTATTGCAAAGAAAAGAGAATGAGAGAGCTTATACCGGTGCTACTCTTTTGAACTCTGCTCTACAAAAAAAGAACCCAAGTAAAGTTATTATTAACTTGTACAGTACTTTTCATAGTTTTAATATGCTTTTCATAAAATGAAAACAAAAAAGAGCAATTTTGCACACTTTAATGTAAAGGAAACTGGCTCCATTTGGCCTCCTCATTCAAAGAAAGTGAAAACCCTTCCTTTTTGCAGAATTAGCCATCAGTCAGTCATGACATAATCAGAGCACTACAGAATTTATAGAAAAGACCCCTAAATGCTGTGAAGAGTGGGAGATTAACCCCTTCCGCAATAAAGATAATGCTTTAAATTAACTCTCCAATTTAAATCTGGAATTTTTTAACCAGATTTATGTGCTAACTCATTTCAGTGCTTGAAAAGCACTGATAGCTGAAAAGCTGTAACAGTGTCTTTGAAACATACTGAAAAAAATCTTTGAAAAGACTGAAAAAATGAAATACCATAGGAGGCTGAAAGTTGCAGGAATGAGGAACAGAGAGTAAGAGGGAAATTTTGGCAGCCATGTGAAACACAAAGTAACTGGCAGGAGATGGGACAGAGAAGGACTGGCCAGGCATTAAGACATGAGCACATGATGAAACACAGGAAAAGGACTCAAAATTTCTGCTTTGAGAAGCTGCATTACAGGAGCACTGCTCACACTGTAATCTAAGAGCAGCCCTGGCACAGTGATAAGGTGGCAGTGAGGCCACAGTGTAAATAAGGAGCTAACACAGGAGTGATGTGTCCGTGGTGAGGATGCTGGGAAATTAAGTGAGCAAAGTGGTTTTGAATAGCCATGACTAAAGAGGACTGAGACTGGCATGAAAACTGCCACAGCCAATTGTTCAGTGTTTAAGAGTGCAGAAAATGTCCTAATCTGGAGCCCGTTCCCTGCAGCAGAGGCGGCTGGCAGCTTCCTGGGGGAAGCGGTGCCACAGCAAGACCTGCATGGCAGACGGCAGGAGCAAGAAGCTGAAATGTTAAGAATAACTAGTGACATCAGAAGCACAAGTCAGATGATCAATAAACTGTGAAAGGTTAGGTTACCTCCCATGGGATGCTTTCACCATTTCAGCTCTGGTAGCTAAAGTCTTGTACCTCAAGTCTCAGCTGGCATAATCTGTCATTCCTCTGTTAACTTCAATACAGGCAAAGCTTCTTTATGCCACCTGAGAAGCTTGATGCAGAGCCCCTCTCAAGAGAACAGGGATGAAAGAAGACAGCCTTCAGAGCATCACATTTTAGCATGGGGACAGAAGCATCCAGATTTAGGATGACACTTATAAAAATTTTTGCAATATATAAAATCAGCAGTTTTTTTTCTCCACTCCCTCAATTATGTTAGAGAGTGCATCAAACTGAAAGAAGTGTCACCTAGATTTCACTGAATGTTATTAAATATTTTTGATTCATTATATGGCCTCAATCTTACACTGGATTTTGGTTGTCACAGGCAAGGAAAGCAGAAAAACAGCAAATGAAAATGGAAAATTTCTTTCAAAGATAGCACAACAACTTTTTTTGGCAGTTAAGTACTCAACTGCACTTTGTAGTTTTAAAACTTCCTCACTTGGAAAAGAAAAAATGCAAGAAATTAAGACACATTTCAGATCAGAAAAAAAATTTTCCAGTTATTTTCTTGCATTATCTCTCAAGAGTCAGTAATTATTTTTAGAAGGACTACCACTGAATTAGAAGTATAAGTGAACTGTCAAACTTGATGAGGCACTTAATTCAGTTTATAGTATTAAAGAGAAGTGTAATAAATTAAACTAGAAAAGTATTCCCCTTTGTTCTAAAAAAGCGATCTTATCATGATTATACCTTTTTTCCTATTTCTTTTAAGTGTTTGCATACATGTCATAATGAGAAGTAAAATAAATGCAAACAGCGATCTGGGCTTTGATTTACCATACTCTTATTTCCCCAGGGCCTGGAAAGGAAGCTCAAACAACCACAAACTTCTAAAATATCAGTGAGAGGCCTTGAAATACCAACAATGAAGTTACAGTTAGCTGGCTTTTGTAAAAAATCAAAGGCTTTATTATATTGATTTACTAAAATCAGATTCCTTCTCTCCAAATAGGCTTTTGAGTCAAGCAGTCATAACAAGCACAAACATAAATGCCATCTAATTTGTTATCGCCAGAAAGTTTTTAAATGTTACAGTGTTTGCTGTTTCTTCTATACTGAATACTTGAGCGAAAGTTCCACTTATGAGCCTGCCAGAGTTCATGCAAATATCAGGCCAACCACTTCTGTCACAGGAATAAAGGCAAATGTGCCCAGTAAATCACATCAGAACGTGAAACACTTTTAAACTCAAACCTGGGATGATCTGTTATCAAGAAATCCAAGCTGAGCTATATTTGGGTTTCTGAGCTACTTTATTTATATTTCACCTAGGAGAACCCTTACATACACGTTTCTCTACACCCATCAGCACACAGGCATATTTTCACTTTCCAGAAAAAGCCTTTTTGATATAACGAACACGAATACCCTAAATTCTAGATACTACTGTTGCAGGCGAGATAAAAACAGGACAAAGATAAATGCATATGTAGTTAAAATGTAGAATTTCTATGTAACTTTATTCCCAGTTCCAAAATCTATGACATAGTGATGATTCCATTAGATAACGATAACAAATCAGTGTAAATCATGGCATCAGGTTAACCAATTAGACACTAATGTGCCTTCTGCATGGTATCAATGCACAAAAAAGTGTCAGGGAAGAATGTAAAATAGCGTTCTTTTGGCTGTGGACCTTCTGTGCATAAATCAGTACCACTGCCAGTAAGAACGCAGTGAAGACGCCAACTCAGGTTTGACGGGGTGGCGGTACCGCTTCTGGTTCAAGAACTGTGTAGGTACAATATCTCCAAGTCAGCAAGTACCAGCTTATCGGTATCTTCCAGTCACTTCAATAAAACCTTAAAATTAACTAATTAAATTGAAAGCACAAGTGCCATATTTGTGTGTGTGCACTTGCAGACATACATAATTTTTGCATCATATCCTGAAATGCTAAGAAAAAGTCATGGAGCAGACATGATACAAACGGTTCCTCTCACTTCCCTTTTTAACACACATCTAAT